>JANJXV010002109.1:0-35000 GCA_024803745.1 Megascapheus bottae
GTTTAGGGTAAGTGTTATGGTTATGGTTATGGTTAGGGTTAGGTTTGGAATTAGGGTAAGGTAAGTGATAGGGTTAGGGTTAGGGTTAGGATAAGGGTAAGGGTTAGGGTTAGGGTAGGGTTAGGGGTTAGGGTTAGTGTTAGGGTTAGGCTTAGGGTTAGGTTTAGGGTTGGGGTTAAGGTTAGGGTTAGGGTTAGTGTAAGGGTAAGGATTAGGGTAAGGGTTAGGGTTAGGGTTAGGGTAAGGGTAAGAGTTAGGGTTAGGGTTAGGTGTTATGGTTAGCGTTAGGGGTTAGGGTTAGGGTTAGGGTTACTGTTAGGGTTAGGTTAAGGGTTAGGTTAAGGGTTAGGGTTAGGGTTAGGGTTAGGGGTTAGGGTTAGGGTTAGGAGTTAGGGTTAGGTTAAGGGTTAGGGTTAGGGGTAGGGTTAGGGTTAGGATAAGGGTTAGGGTTAGGGTTAGGGTTAGTGTAAGGGCAAGGGTTATGGTTATGGTTAGGGTTAGTGTAAGGTTAAGGGTTAAGGTTAGGTTTTGGGTTAGTGTTAGGTTTAGGTTTAGGGTAATGGAAAGTTTTAGAGTTAGGGTTAGGTTTAGGGTAAGGATTAGGGTTAGGGTTAGCATTAGGGTAAGTGTTAGGGTTAGGGTTAGGTTAGGGTTAGAGTTAGAGTAAGTGTTAGGGTTAGGGTTAGGTTTAGTGTTGGGGTTAAGGTTAGGGTTAGAGTAAGGGTTAGGGTTAGGGTTCGAGTTAGGTTTAAGTTTACGGTTAGGGTTAGGGTTAGGGTAAGGGTAAGTGTTAGGGTTAGGGTTAGGGGTAGAATAAGGTCAAGGGTTAGGGTTAGAATTAGGGTTAGGGGTTAGGTTTAGGGTTAATGTTAGGGTTAGGGTAAGTGTTAAGGTTACGGTTAGGGTTAGAGTAACGGTAAGTGTTAGGTTTAGGGTTAGGGTTAGGGTTAGGGTAAGTGTTAGGGTAAGTGTTAGCGTTAGGGTTAGGTTTAGGGTTAGGATTAGGGTTAGGTTTAGGGTTAGGGTAAGGGTAAGGGTTAGGGTTAGGGTTAGGTTTAGGGTTATGGTTATGGTTATGGTTATGGTTGGGGTTAGGTTTAGTTTTGGATTTACGGTAAGGTAAGTGTTAGGGTTAGGGTTGGGGTTAGGATAAGGGTAAGGGTTAGGGTTAGGGTAGGGTTAGGGGTTAGGGTTAGTGTTAGGGTTAGGGTTAGGTTTAGATTTAGGGTTGGGGTTAAGGTTAGGGTTAGGGTTAGATTAAGGGTAAGGATTAGGGTAAGGGTTAGAGTTTGGGTTAGGGTTAGGGTAAGGGTAAGAGTTAGGGTTTGGGTTAGGGTTAGGAGTTATGGTTAGCGTTAGGGGTTAGGGTTAGGGTTAGTGTTACTGTTAGGGTTATGGTAAGGGTTAGGTTAAGGGTTAGGGTTATGGTTAGTGTTAGGGGTTAGGGTTAGGGGTTAGGGTTAGGGTTAGGGTTAGTGTTAGGGTTAGGTTAAGGGTTAGGGTTAGGGTTAGTGTTAGGATAAGGATTAGGGTTAGGGTTAGGGTTAGGGTTAGGGTTATTTTTAGGGTTAGGGTTAGGGTAAGGGTAAGGGTTAGGTTTAGGATTAGGTTTAGGTTTAGGTTTAAGTTTGAGGTTAGGGTTAGGGTTAGGGTTAGTGTAAGGGTTAGGTTTAGGGTTAGGTTTAGGTTTAGGGTAAGTGTAAGGGTTAGGGTTATTGTTAGTGTAAGGGTTATGGTTAGGATTAGCGTTAGGGTAGGGGTTAGGGAAAGGGTAAGTGTTAGTGTTAGGGTTAGGATAAGGGTAAGTGTTAGTGTTAGGGTTAGGCTTAGCGGTTAGGTTTAGGGTTAGGGTTAGGTTTAAGTTTAGCGGTTAGATTAGGGTTAGGGTTATGGTAGGGTTGGATTTACGTAAGGGTTAGGGTTAGGTTTACGGTAAGGGTAAGGTTTAGGGTTATTGTTAGGGTTAGTGTTAAGGTTAGGTGTAGGTAAGTGTAAGAGTTAAGGTTAGGGTTATGTTTAGGGTTAGGGTAAGGGTAAGGGTTAGGGTTAGGGTTAGGGTAAGGATCAGGGTTAGGGTTAGGGTAAGGGTAAGGTTTAGGGTTAGGGTTAGGGTTACGGTTCGGGTAAGGGTAAGGGTTAGGGTTAGGTTTAGGTTTAGGGTAAGGGTAAGGGTTAGGGTTATGGTTAGGGTTAGGGTAAGGGTTAGGGTTAGCGTTAGGGTAGGGGTTAGGGAAAGGGTAAGTGTTAGGGATAGGGTTAGGGTTAGGATATGGGTAAGGGTTAGTGTTAGGGTTAGGCTTAGCGGTTAGGGTTAGGGTTAGGGTTAGGGGTTAGGGTTAGGGTAGGGTTAGGTGTTTAGGTAAAGGTTAGGGTTAGGTTTAGGGTAAGGGTAAGGTTTAGAATTATTGTTAGGGTTATGGTTAAGGTTAGGGTTAGGGTAATGGTAAGGGTTAGGGTTAGGTTTAGGTTTAGGGTTAGGGTAAGGGTAAGGTTTAGGGTTAGTGTTAGGGTTAGGGTTAGGGAAAGGATTAGGGTTAGGGTTTGGGTTAGGGTTGGGGTTAGGGTAAGGGTAGGGTATTAGGGTTAGGGTTAGGGTTAGGATAAGGGTAAGGGTTAGGGTTAGGGTTAGGGTTAGGGGTTAGGTTTAGCGTTAGGGTTAGGTTAGGGTTAGGGGTTAGGGTTAGGGTTAGGATTAAGGGTAGGGTTAGGGGAGGGGTAGGGTTAGGGTTAGCGTTAGGGTAAGGGTAAGAGTTAGGGTTAGCATTAGTGTTAGGGTTAGGTTTAGGGGTTAGGTTTAGGGTTAGGGTTAGGGTTAGCGTTAGGGTTAGGGTAAGAGTAAGTTTTAGGGTTAGGGTTAGGGTTATTTTTAGGGTTAGGGTTAGGGTAAGGTAAGGGGGTTAGGTTAGGTTTAGATTTAGGTTTCAGGTTGAGGTTAGGGTTAGGGTTAGGGTTAGGGTAAGGGTTAGGATTAGGGTAAAGGTTAGGGTTAAGGTTAGGGTTAGGGTTAGGGTAATGGTAAGTGTTAGGGTTAGGGTTAGGGTTAGGGTAAGGTTTAGGGTTAGGGTTAGGGTTAGGTTTACGTTTGGGTTTAAGGTTAGGGTTAGGGTTACGGTAAGTGTAAGGGTTAGGGTTAGGGTTAGAGTTAGGGTAAGTGTTAGGGTTAGGGTTAGGGTTAGAGTAAGGGTTATGGTTAGGGTTAGGTTCAGTGTTGGGGTTAAGTTTAGCGTTAGAGTAAAGGTTACGGTTATGGTTATGGTTAGGTTTAGGGTTAGGATTAGGGTTACGGTTAGGGTTAGGGTTATGGTTAGGGTAAGGGTATGTGTTAGTGTTAGGGTTAGGGTTAGCGTTAGGGTAAGGGTAAGTGTTAGGGTTAGGGTTAGGGTTAAGGTTAGGTTTAGGGAAAGGGTAAGGTTTAGGGTTAGGGTTAGGTTTAGGATTGGGGTTAAGGTTAGGGTTAGGGTTAGAATAAGGTTAAGGATTAGGGTTAGGGTAAATGTTAGGGTTAGGGTTAGGTTTTGGGTTAGGGTAAGGGTAAGTGTTAGGGTTAGGGTTAGGGTTAGGATAATGTAAGGTTAGGGTTAGGGTAGGGTTAGGGTTTAGGATTAGTGTTGGTGTTAGGGTTAGGATTAGGGTTACGGTTAGGGTTAGTGTAAGGGTTAGGTTAAGGGTTAGGGTTACGGGTTAGGGTTAGGGGATAGGGTTAGGTTTAGGTTTAGGGTAAGGGCAAGAGTTATATTTAGGGTTAGGGTTAGGGTTAGGCTAAGGGTAAGGGTTAGGGATAGGGTTAGGTTTAGGTTTAGGGTAAGGGTTAGGGTTAGGGTTAGGGTTAGCGTAAGGGTTAGGTTTAGGGTTAGCGTCAGGATAGGGGTTAGGGAAAGGGTAAGTGTTAGGGATAGCGTTAGGGTTAGGATATGGGTAAGGGTTAGTGTTAGGGTTAGGCTTAGCGGTTAGGGTTAGTGTTAGGGTTAGGGGTCAGGGTTAGAGTTAGGGTAGGGTTATGTTTAGGTAAGGGTTAGGGTTAGGTTTAGGGTAAGGGTAAGGGTAAGGTTTAGAGTTATTGTTAGGGTTATGGTTAAGGTTAGGGTTAGTGTAAGGGTTAGGGTTAGGGTTAGGTTTAGGGTTAGGGTAAGGATTAGGGTTAGGGTTAGTGTTGGGGTTAGGGTAAGGATAAGTGTTAGGGTTAGGGTTAGGGTTAGGATAAGGGTAAGGGTTAGGGTTAGGGTTAGGGTTAGGGATTAGGGTTAGCGTTAGGGTTAGGTTAGGGTTAGGGGTTAGGGTTACGGTTACGGTTAAGGTTAGGGGAAGGGTTAGGGTTAGCGTTAGGGTAAGGGTTAGGGTTACCATTAGTGTTAGGGTTAGGTTTATTGGTTAGGGTTAGGGTTAGGGTTAGGGTTAGGTTTAGGGCTAGGGTTAGTGTAAGAGTAAGGGTTAGGGTTAGGGTTAGGGTTATTTTTAGGGTTAGGTTTAGGGTAAGGGTAAGGGTTAGGGTTAGGGTTAGGTTTAGTTTTAGGTTTCAGGTTGAGGTTAGGGTTACGGTTAGGGTTAGGGTAAGGGTTAGGGTTAGTGTTAGGGTAAAGGTTAGGGTTAGGGTTAGGGTTTGGTTTAGGTTTAGGGTTAGGGTAATGGTAAGTGTTAGCGTTAGGGTTAGGGTTAGCGTTAGGGTTAGGGTTAGGGTTAGGGTTAGGTTTAAGTTTGGGGTTAAGGTTAGGGTTAGGGTTACGGTAAGTGTAATGGTTAGGGTTAGGGTTAGAGTTAGGGTAAGTGTTAGGGTTAGGGTTGGGGTTAGTGTTAGGGTTAGGGTTAGGGTTAGGTTTAGGGTTAGGGTAAGGGTAAGTGTTAGGGTTAGCGTTAGGGTTAGGATAAGGGTAAGGGTTAGGGTTAGGGTAGGGTTGGGGGTTAGGGTTAGTGTTAGAGTTAGGGTTGGGTTAGGTTAGGGGTTTGGTTTAAGTTTATGGTTAGGGTTAGGGTAAGGGTAAGGATTAGGGTTAGGGTTAGGGTTTGGGTTAGGTTTAGGGTAAGGGTAAGGTTTAGGGTTAGGGTTAGGGTTACGCCTTATGGTTAGGGTAGGGTTTAGGGTTAGGGTTACGGTTAGGGTTAGGATTAGGATTAGGTTAAATGTAAGGGTTAGGTTTAGGGTTAGGGTTAGGTTTAGGGTTAGGGTTAGGGAAAGGATAAGGGTTAGGGTAAAGTTTAGGTTTAGGGGTAGGATTAGGGTTAAGGTTAGGGTTAGGGTTAGGGTAAGGGTAAGGGTTAGGGTTAGGGTTAGGTTTAGGGTTAGGGTTAGGTTTAGGTTTAGGGTAAGGGTAAGGGTTAGGTTTAGGGTTAGGGTTAGGTTTATGGTTAGGGTTAGGGTAATGATAAGGGTAAGGGTTAGGGTTAGGGTTAGGGTAAGGGTTAGTGTTAGGGTTAGGGTTAGAGTTAGGTTTAGGGTTAGGGTTAGGGTAAGGGTAAGTGTTAGGGTTAGGGTTAGGGATAGGTTTAGTGTTGGGGTTAATGTTAGGGTTAGGTAAAGGTATATGTTAGGTTAGGGTTAGGGTTAAGGCTACGGTTAGGGTTAGGTTTGGGCTTAGGGTTAGGGTAAGGGTAAAGTATAGGTTTAGGGATATGGTTAGTGTTATGCTTATGTTTAGGGTTAGGGTTAGGGTAAGGGTAAGGGTAAGGGTTAGGGTTAGGGTTAGGGTTAGGTTTAAGTTTAGGGTTAAGTTTATTGTAAGGGTAAGAGTTAGGTTAGGGTTATGTTTAGGGTTAGGGTTAGGGTAAGGGTAAGGGTTAGTGTTAGATTTAGGGTTAGGTTTAGGGTTAGGGTTGGGGTTAGGCTAAAGGTAAGGTTTAGGGTTAAGGTCAGGGTTAGGGTTAAGTTTAGGATTAGGGTAGGGTTAGGGTAAGGGTTAGGTTTAGGGTTAGGGTTAGGGTTAGGGTTAGGGTAAGGGTAAGGGTTAGCATTAGATTTAGGGGTAGGGTTAGGGTAAGGGTAAGTTTTAGGGTTAGTGTTACGGTTAGAGTAAGTTTTAGGGTTAGGGTTAGGGTTAGAGTTAATGTTATTGTTAGGTTAAGTGTAAGGGTTCGGGCTAGGGTTAGGGTTAGAGTATGGGTTAGGGTTAGGGGTTAGGTTTAGGGTTAGGGTAAGGTTTAGGGTTAGTGTTAGGGTTAGGTTTAGGTCAAGGGTTAGGTTTAGGTTTAGGGTTAGGGTAAGTGTTATTGTTAGGGTTAGTGTTAGGGTTAGGGTAAAGGTTAGGGTTAGGGTTAGGGTTAGGTTTCGGGTTGGGGTTAAGGTTAGGGTTAGGGTTAGGGTTAGGGTAAGGGTAAGGGTAAAGTTTAGGGTTAGGTTTAAGGTTAGGGTTTACGGTTAGATTTAGGTTTAGGGTTAGGTTTAGGGTAAGGGTAAGGGATAGGGTTATGGATAGGGTTAGGGTTAGGGTTAGGTTCAGGGTTAGGCTTAGGGTAAGGGTAAGGGCTAGAGTAAGGGTAAGAGTTAGGGATAGGTTTAGGTTTCGTGTTAGTGTAAGGGTAAGAGTTAGGTTTAAGGTTAGGGTTAGGTTTAGGGTTAGAGTTAAGGTTAGGGTTAGGGAAAGGATAAGGGTTAGGGTTAAGGTTAGGTTTAGGGTTATGGTTAGGGTTAAGGTTAGGGTTAGGATTAGGTTAAGGGTAAGGGTTAGGTTTAGGGTGAGGGTAGGATTAGGGTAAGGGTTATGGTTATGGTTAGGGTTAGGGTTAGTGTTAGGGTTAGGGTAAGGGTAAGGGTTAGGGTTAAGTTTAGGTTTAGGGTTAGGGTTAGGGTAAGGGTTAGGGTTAGGATTAGGATAAGGTTATGGTTATGGGTACGTTTACGGTTAGGGTGAGGGTAAGGGTTAGGGTTAGTGTAAGGGTAAGGGTTAGGGTTAGGTTTAGGGTTAGGTTTAGGGTTAGGGTTAGGGTTAAGGTTAGGGTTAGGGAAAGGATAAGGGTTAGGGTTAAAGTTAGGTTTAGGGTTATGGTTATGGTTAAGGTCAGGGTTAGGATTAGGGTAAGGGTAAGGGTTAGGTTTAGGGTTAGAGTTAGGGTTAGGGTAAGGTTTAGGGGTAGGGTTATGGTTAGGTTTAGGGTTAGGGTTAGGGTTAGGGTAAGGGTAAGCGTTACGGTTAAGGTTAGGGTTAGTGTTAGGTTTAGGTTTAGGGTTAGGGTTAGGGTTATGTTTAGGGTAAGGGTTCGGGTTAGGATTAGGGTTAGGTTTAGGGTAAGGATAAGGGTTAGGGTTAGGGTTAGGGTTAGGTTTAGTGTTGGGTTTAAGGTTAGGGTTAGGGTAAGGTTTAGGTTTAGAATTAGGGTATGGGTAAGGGTTAGGTTAAGGGTTACGTTTAGGGTAAGGGTTAGGGTTAGGTTTAGGGTAAGGGTAAGGTTTAGGGTTAGGGTTAGGGTTACGGTTAGGGTAAGGGTAAGGGTTAGGGTTAGGTTTATGTTTAGGATAAGGGTAATGGTTAGGGTTAGGCTTAGGGTTAGGTTAAGAGTTAGAGTTAGCGTTAGGGTTGGTTTTCGGGAAAGGGTAAGTGTTAGGGTTAGGGTTAGGGTTAGGGTAAGTGTTAGGGTAAGGGTTAGCGTTAGGGTTAAGTTTAGGGTTGAGGTTATGGTTAGGGTTAGGGTTAGGGTAAGGGTGAGGGTTAGGGTTAGGGTAAGAGTTGGTGTTAGGATTAGGGTTATGGTTAGGGTTAGGGTTAGGGATAGGTTTATGATTAGGGTTAGGGTATGGGTAAGGATTAAGGTAAGGGTTAGGGTTATTTTTCTCGTTAGGGATAGGGTAAGGGTAAGGGTTAGGGTTAGGGTTAGGTTTATTGTTAGGTTTAAGGTTGATGTTAGGGTTAGTGTTAGGGTTAGGGTAAGGGTTAGGGTTAGGCTTCGGGTAACGTTTAGGGTTAGGGTTAATGTTAAGGTTGAAGTTAGGGTTAGGGTTAGAGTAAGGGTTATGGTTAGGATTAGGGTACGGGTTAGGGTTAGGTTTAGGGTTAGGGTTAGGGTTAGGGTTAGGTTTAGGGTTGGGGTTAAGGTTAGGGTTAGGGTTACATTAAGGGTAAGGATTAGGGTAAGGGTTAGAGTTTGGGTTAGGGTTAGGGTTAGGGTTAGGGTTAGGGGTTATGGTTAGCGTTAGGGGTTAGGGATATGGTTAGGGTTACTGTTAGGGTTAGGGTAAGGGTTAGGTTAAGGGTTAGGGTTAGGGTTAGGGTTAGGGGTTAGGGTTAGGGGTTAGGGTTAGGGTTATGGTTAGTGTTAGGGTTAGGTTAAGGGTTAGGGTTAGGTTTAGTGTTAGGATAAGGATTAGGGTTAGGGTTAGGGTTAGGTTTAGGGTTAGGGTAAGGGCAAGGGTTATGGTTATGGTTAGGGTTAGGGTTATGGTTAGGGTTAGGGTTAGGGATAGGTTAATGATTAGGGTTAGGGTAAGGGTAAGGATTAAGGTTAGGGTTAGGGTTATTTTTCTGGTTAGGGTTAGGGTAAGGGTAAGGGTTAGGGTTAGGGTTAGGTTTAGGGTTAGGTTTAGGGTAAGGGTAAGGGTTAGGGTTAGGGTTCGGGTGGGGGCAAGGGTAGGGTTAATGTTAAGGTTGAGGTTAGGGTTAGGGTTAGAGTAAGTGTTAGGTTTAGGGTTAGGTTTAGGGTTAGGGTTAGAGTTAGGGTTAGGGTTAGGGTAAGGGTAAGGGTTAGGGTTAGGGTTTGGGTTAGGGTAAGGGTTAGGTTTAGGGGTTTGGGTTAGTGTTAGGGTTAATTTAAGGGTTAAGTTTAGGGTTAGGGTTAGGGTAAGGGTAAGTGTTAGGGTTAGGGTTAAGGTTAGGATAATGGTAAGTGTTAGGGTTAGGGTTAGGGTTAGGGTTAGGGGTTAGTGTTAGTGTTTGGGTTAGGGTTATGTTTAGGGGTTAGGGTTAGGTTAGGGTTACGGTTAGGGTTAGGGTAAGGGTTAGGTTTAGGGTTAGTTTTAGGGTTAGGTTTAGGGTTAGGGTTAGGGTAAGTGTAAGGGTTAGGGTTAGGGTTAGGGTTAGGGTTATTTTTAGGGTTAGGGTTAGGGTAAGGGTAAGGGTTAGGTTTAGGATTAGGTTTAGGTTTAGGTTTAAGTTTGAGGTTAGGGTTAGGTTTAGGGTAAGGGTTAGGTTTAGGGTTATGTTTAGGTTTAGATTAAGTGTAAGGGTTAGGGTTAGTGTTAGGGTAAGGGTTATGGTTAGGATCAGCGTTAGGGTAGGGGTTAGGGAAAGGGTAAGTGTTAGTGTTAGGGTTAGGATAAGGGTAAGCGTTATTGTTAGGTTTAGGCTTAGCGGTTAGGTTTAGGGTTAGGGTTAGGTTTAGGTTTAGGGGTTAGAGTTATTGTTAGCGTTAGGGTAGGGTTGGATTTAGGTAATGGTTAGGGTTAGGTTTACGGTAATGGTAAGGTTTAGGATTATTGTTAGGGTTAGGGTTAAGGTTAGGGTTAGGTAAGGGTAAGGGTTAGGGTTAGGGTTAGGTTTAGGGTTAGGGTAAGGGTAAGGGTTAGGGTTTGGGTTAGGGTAAGGATCAGGGTTAGGGTTAGGGTTAGGGTTGGGGTTAGGGTAAGGGTAAGTGTTAGGGTTAGGGTTAGGGTTAGGATAAGGGTAAGGGTTAAGGTTAGGGTTAGGGTTAGGGGTTAGGGTTAGGGTTAGGTTTAGGGTTATGGTTAGGGTTAGGGTAAGGGTTAGTGTTAGGGTTAGGGTTAGGGTAAGGGTAAGGGTTAGGATTAGCGTTAGGGTTAGGGTTAGATTTAGCGGTTAGCGTTAGGGTAAGGGTTAGGGTTAGGATAAGGGTTAGGTTAAGATTAAGGGTTAGGGTTATTGTTAGGGTTATTTTTAGGGTTAGGGTTAGGTAAGGGTAAGGGTTAGTGTAGGGTTAGGTTTAGGTTTAAGTTTAAGGTTGAGGTTAGGTTTAGGTTTAGGGTAAGGGTTAGGGTTAGGGTTAGGGTTAGGGTTAGGGTACAGGTTAGGGTTAGGGTTAGGGTTAGGGTAAGTGTTAGGGTTATGGTTAGGGTTAGGGTTAGGGTAAGGTTTAGGGTTAGGGATATTGTTAGAGTTAGGGTAAGGGTTAGGGTTAGGGTTAGGTTTAGTGTTGGGGTTCAGGTTAGGGTTAGAGTAAGGGTTACGGTTAGGGTTAGGGTTAGGATTAGGGTTAGGTTTAGAGTTACGGTTAGGGTTAGGGTTAGGGTTATGGTTATGGTAAGGGTTAGGGTTAGGGTTAGTGTTAGGGTTAGAGTTAGGGTTAGGGTTAGGATAAGGGTAAGTGTTAGGGTTAGGGTAGGGTTAGGGTTTAGGGTTAGTGTTAGGGTTAGGGTGAGGGTTAGGGTTAGTGTAAGGGTTAGGGTTAGGATAAGGGTAAGGTTTAGGGTTAGGGTAGGGTTAGGGTATAGGGCTAGTGTTAGGGGTAGGGTTAGGGTTACTGTTAGGGTGAGGGTTAAGGTTAAGGTTAGGGTTATGGAAAGGGAAAGGATTCTGGTTAGGGTTAGGGTTTGGGTTAGGGTTAGGGTAAGGGTAAGGGTTAGGGTTAGTGTTAGGGGTTACGGTTAGGGTTAGGGTAAGGGTTAGGTTAAGGGTTAGGGTTAGGGTTAGGGTTAGGGGTTAGGGTTAGGGTTACGGTTAGGGTTAGGGTTAGGGTTATGTTTAGGGTTAGGGTTAGGGTTAGGGTTAAGATAAGGGTTAGGTTTAGGGTTAGGTTTAGGTTTAGGGTAAGGGCAAGAGTTATATTTAGATTTAGGGTTAGGGTTAGGTTTAGGTTTAGGGTAAGGGTAAGGGTTAGGGTTAGGGTTAGGGTTAGGGTAAGGGTTAGGGTTAGGGTTAGGGTTAGGGTAAGGGTTAGGGTTAGCGTTAGGGTAGGGGTTAGGGAAAGGGTAAGTGTTAGGGATAGTGTTAGGGTTAGGATATGGGTAAGGGTTAGTGTTAGGGTTAAGCTTAGCGGTTAGGGTTAAGGTTAGGTTTAGGGTTAGGGTTAGGGGTTAGGGTTAGGGTAGGGTTAGGTTTAGGTAAGGTTTAGGGTTAGGTTTAGGGAAAGGGTAAGGTTTAGAATTATTGTTAGGGTTATGGTTAAGGTTAGGGTAATGGTAAGGGTTAGGGTTAGGTTTAGGTTTAGGGATAGGGTAAGGGTAAGGTTTAGGGTTAGTGTTAGTGTTAGGGTTAGGGTAAGGATTAGGGTTAGGGTTAGGGTTAGGGTTGGGGTTAGGGTAAAGGTAGGGTGTTAGGGTTAGGGTGAGGGTTAGGATAAGGGTAAGGGTTAAGGTTAGGGTTAGGGTTAGGGGTTAAGATTAGCGTTAGGGTTAGGTTAGGGTTAGGGTTAGGGTTACGGTTAGTGTTAGGGGAGGGGTAGGGTTAGGGTTAGCGTTAGGGTAAGGGTAAGGGTTAGGGTTAGCATTAGTGTTAGGGTTAGGTTTAGGGGTTAGGTTTAGGGTTAGGGTTATGGTGAGGGTTAGGGTAAGAGTAAGGGTTAGGGTTAGAGTTAGGGTTACTTTTAGGGTTAGGGTTAGGGTAAGGGTAAGGGTTAGGGTTAGGTTTAGGTTTAGGTTTAGGTTTAGGTTTCAGGTTGAGGTTAGGGTTAGGGTTAGGGTAAGGGTTAGGATTAGGGTAAAGGTTAGGGTTAGGGTTAGGGTTAGGGTAATGGTAAGTGTTAGGGTTAGGTTTAGGGTAAGGTTTAGGGTTAGGGTTAGGGTTAGGTTTAAGTTTGGGGTTAAGGTGAGGGTTAGGGTTACGGTAAGTGTAAGGATTAGGGTTAGGGTTAGAGTTAGTGTAGTGTTAGGGTTAGGGTTAGGGTTAGAGTAAGGGTTATGGTTAGGGTTAGGTTCAGTGTTGGGGTTAAGTTTAGGGTTAGAGCAAAGGTTACGGTTAGGGTTATGGTTAGGGTAAGGGTATGTGTTAGTGTTAGGGTTAGGGTTAGCATTAGGGTAAGGGTAAGGGATAGGGTTACGGTTAGGGTTAAGGTTAGGTTTAGGGAAAGGGTAAGGTTTAGGGTTAGGGTTAGGTTTATGATTGGGGTTAAGTTTAGGGTTAGGGTTAGGGTAAGGGTAAGGAATATGGTTAGGGTAAATGTTAGGGTTAGGGTTAGGTTTTGGGTTAGGGTAAGGGTAAGTGTTAGGGTTAGGGTTAGGATTAGGATAATGTAAGGGTTAGGGTTAGGGTAGGGTTAGGGTTTAGGATTAGTGTTGGTGTTAGGGTTAGGATTAGTGTTAGGGTTAGGGTTAGGATAAGGGTTAGGGTTAGGGTTAGGGTAGGGTTAGGGGTTAGGGTTAGTGTTAAAGTTAGGGTGGGGTTAGGTTTAGGTTTCGGGTTAAGTTTATGGTTAGGGTTAGGGTAAGGATAAGGATTAGGGTTAGGGTTAGGGTTTGGGTTAGTGTTAGGGTTAGGGTAAAGGTAAGGTTTAGATTTAGGGTTAGGGTTAGGGGTTATGGTTAGCGTTAGGGGTTAGGGTTAGGGTTAGGGTTACGGTTAGGGTTAGTGTAAGGGTTAGGTTAAAGGTTATGGTTAGGGATAGGGTTAGGTTTACGGGTTAGGGTTCGGGGATAGGGTTAGGTTTAGGTTTAGGGTAAGGGCAAGAGTTATATTTAGGGTTAGGGTTAGGGTTAGGCTAAGGGTAAGTGTTAGGGTTAGGGTTAGGTTTAGGATTAGGGTAAGGATTAATGTTAGGGTTAGTGTTGGGGTTATGGTAAGGGTAAGTGTTAGGGTTAGGGTTAGGGTTAGGATAAAGGTAATGGTTAGGGTTAGGGTTAGGGTTAGGGATTAGGGTTAGGGTTAGGTTTAGGGTTAGGGTTAGGGTAAGGTAAGTGTTAGGGTTAGGGTTAGGTTTAGGTATAGTGTTGGGGTTAATGTTAGGGTTAGGTAAGGGTAGGTGTTAGGTTAGGGTTAGGGTTAAGGGTTACGGTTAGGGTTAGGTTTAGGCTTAGGGTTATGGTAAGGGTAAAGTATAGGTTTAGGGATAGGGTTAGTGTTAGGGTTATGTTTAGGGTTAGGGTTAGGGTAAGGGTAAGGGTAAGGGTTAGGTTTAGGGTTAGGATTAGGTTTAAGTTTAGGGTTAGGGTTAGTGTAAGGGTAAGGGTTAGGTTAGGGTTAGGTTTTGGGTTAGGGTTAGGGTAAGGGTAAGTGTTAGGGTTAGATTTAGGGTTATGTTTAGGGTTAGGGTTAGGGTTAGGCTAAAGGTAAGGTTTAGGGTTAAGGTCAGGCTTAGGGTTAGGTTTAGGATTAGGGTAGGGTTAGGGTAAGTGTTAGGTTTAGGGTTAGGGTTAGGTTTAGGGTAAGGGTAAGGGTTAGCATTAGATTTAGGGGTAGCGTTAGGGTAAGGGTAAGTTTTAGGGTTAGGGTTAGGGTTAGAGTTAATGTTATTGTTAGGTTTAGTGTAAGGGTTAGGGCTAGGATTAGGGTTAGAGTATGGGTTAGGGTTAGGGGTTAGGTTTAGGGTTAGGGTAAGGTTTAGGGTTAGTGTTAGGGATAGGGTTAGGGCAAGGGTTAGGTTTAGGTTTAGGGTTAGTGTAATGGTTATTGTTAGGGTTAGAGTTAGGGTTAGGGTAAAGGTTAGGGTTAGGGTTAGGGTTAGGTTTCGGGTTGGGGTTAAGGTTAGGGTTAGGTTTAGGGTTAGGATAAGGGTAATGGTAAAGGTTAGGGTTAGGTTTAAGGTTAGGGGTTACGGATAGATTTAGGTTTAGGGTTAGGTTTAGGGTAAGGGTAAGGGATAGGGTTATGGATAGGGTTAAGGTTAGGGTTAGGTTTAGGGTTAGGCTTAGGGTAAGGGTAAGGGCTAGAGTAAGGGTAAGAGTTAGGGATAGGTTTAGGTTTAGTGTTAGTGTAAGGGAAAGGGTTAGGTTTAAGGTTAGGTTTAGGTTTAGGGTTAGAGTTAAGGTTAGGGTTAGGGAAGGGATAAGGGTTAGGGTTAAGGTTAGGTTTAGTGTTATGGTTAGGTTTAAGGTTAGGGTTAGGATTAGGGTAAGGGTAAGGGTTAGGTTTAGGGTGAGGGTTAGGATTAGGGTAAGGGTTATGGTTAGAGTTAGGGTTAGGTTAGGGTTAGTGTTAGGGATAGGGTAAGGGTAAGGGCTAGGGTTAAGGTTAGGGATAGTGTTAGGTTTAGGTTTAGGGTTAGGTTTAGGGTTAGGGTTAGGGTAAGGGTTAGGGTTAGGATTAGGATAAGGTTATGGTTATGGGTAGGTTTACTGTTAGGGTGAGGGTAAGGGTAAGGGTTAGGGTTAGGTTTAGGGTTAGGGTTAGGGTTAGGTTTAGGGTTAGGGTTAAGGTTAGGGTTAGGGAAAGGATAAGGGTTAGGGTTAAAGTTAGGTTTAGGGTTATGGTTATGGTTAAGGTCAGGGTTAGGATTAGGGTAAGGGTAAGGGTTAGGTTTAGGGTTAGGGTTAGGGTAAGGTTTAGGGGTAGGGTTATGGTTAGGTTTAGGGTTAGGGTTAGGGTTAGGGTTAGGGTAATGGTAAGGGTTACGGTTCAGGTTAGGGTTAGTGTTAGGTTTAGGTTTAGGGTTAGGGTTAGGGTTATGGTTAGGGTAAAGGTTTGGGTTAGGATTAGGGTTAGGTGTAGGGTAAGGATAAGGGTTAGGGTTAGGGTTAGGGTTAGGTTTAGTGTTGGGGTTAAGGTTAGGGTTAGTGTAAGGGTTAGGTTTAGAATTAGGGTATGGGTAAGGGTTAGGTTAAGGGTTAGGTTTAGGGTAAAGGTAAGGTTTAGGGTTAGGGTTAGGGTTACGGTTAGGGTAAGGGTAAGGGTTAGGGTTAGGGTTAGGTTTAGGGTTAGGTTTAGGTTTAGGGTAAGGGTAATGGTAAGGGTTAGGTTTAGGGTTAAGGTTGATGTTAGGGTTAGTGTTAGAGTAAGGATTAGGGTTAGGGTTAGGGTATGGTTTAGGGTTAGGTTTAGGGTTAGGGTTAGAGTTAGAGTTAGGGTTAGGGTTAGGGTTAGGGTAAGCGTAAGGGTTACAGTTAGGGTTTGGGTTAGGTTAAGGGTTAAGTTTACGGTTTGGGTTAGTGTTAGGGTTAGGGTTAGGGTTAGGGTTAGGATAAGGGTTAGTGTTAGGGTTAGGTTAATGGTAAGTGTTAGGTTATGGTTAGTGTTAGGGTTAGGTAAGGTTTAGGGTTAGGGTTAGGGTTAGGTTTAAGGTTGTGGTTAAGGTTAGGGTTAGTGTTAGGGTAAGTGTAAGGGTTAGGGTTAGGGTTAGGGTTAGGGAAAGGGTATGTGTTAGGGTTAGGGTTAGGGTTAGCGTAAGGGTAAGGGTAAGGGTTATGGTTTGGGTTACGGTTAAGGTTAGGTTTAGGGTAAGGTTAAGGTTTAGGGTTAGCGTTAGGGTTAGGGTTAGGGTTAGGCTAAGGTTAAGGGTTAGGATTAGGGTTAGGGTTAGCATTAGGGTTAGGTTTAGGGATAGTGTAAGTGTAAGGGATAGGGTTAGGATTAGGGTTAGGTTTAGGGTAAGTGTTATGGTTATGGTTATGGTTAGGGTTAGGTTTGGAATTAGGGTAAGGTAAGTGATAGGGTTAGGGTTAGGGTTAGGATAAGGGTAAGGGTTAGGGTTAGGGTAGGGTTAGGGGTTAGGGTTAGTGTTAGGGTTAGGCTTAGGGTTAGGTTTAGGGTTGGGGTTAAGGTTAGGGTTAGGGTTAGTGTAAGGGTAAGGATTAGGGTAAGGGTTAGGGTTAGGGTTAGGGTTAGGGTAAGGGTAAGAGTTAGGGTTATGGTTAGGGTTAGTGTAAGGTTAAGGGTTAAGGTTAGGTTTTGGGTTAGTGTTAGGTTTAGGTTTAGGGTAATGGAAAGTTTTAGAGTTAGGGTTAGGTTTAGGGTAAGGATTAGGGTTAGGGTTAGCATTAGGGTAAGTGTTAGGGTTAGGGTTAGGTTAGGGTTAGAGTTAGAGTAAGTGTTAGGGTTAGGGTTAGGTTTAGTGTTGGGGTTAAGGTTAGGGTTAGAGTAAGGGTTAGGGTTAGGGTTCGAGTTAGGTTTAAGTTTACTGTTAGGGTTAGGGTTAGGGTAAGGGTAAGTGTTAGGGTTAGGGTTAGGGGTAGAATAAGGTCAAGGGTTAGGGTTAGAATTAGGGTTAGGGGTTAGGTTTAGGGTTAATGTTAGGGTTAGGGTAAGTGTTAAGGTTACGGTTAGGGTTAGAGTAACGGTAAGTGTTAGGTTTAGGGTTAGGGTTAGGGTTAGGGTAAGTGTTAGGGTAAGTGTTAGCGTTAGGGTTAGGTTTAGGGTTAGGATTAGGGTTAGGTTTAGGGTTAGGGTAAGGGTAAGGGTTAGGGTTAGGGTTAGGTTTAGGGTTATGGTTATGGTTATGGTTATGGTTGGGGTTAGGTTTAGTTTTGGATTTACGGTAAGGTAAGTGTTAGGGTTAGGGTTGGGGTTAGGATAAGGGTAAGGGTTAGGGTTAGGGTAGGGTTAGGGGTTAGGGTTAGTGTTAGGGTTAGGGTTAGATTTAGGGTTGGGGTTAAGGTTAGGGTTAGGGTTAGATTAAGGGTAAGGATTAGGGTAAGGGTTAGAGTTTGGGTTAGGGTTAGGGTAAGGGTAAGAGTTAGGGTTTGGGTTAGGGTTAGGAGTTATGGTTAGCGTTAGGGGTTAGGGTTAGGGTTAGTGTTACTGTTAGGGTTATGGTAAGGGTTAGGTTAAGGGTTAGGGTTATGGTTAGTGTTAGGGGTTAGGGTTAGGGGTTAGGGTTAGGGTTAGGGTTAGTGTTAGGGTTAGGTTAAGGGTTAGGGTTAGGGTTAGTGTTAGGATAAGGATTAGGGTTAGGGTTAGGGTTAGGGTTAGGGTTATTTTTAGGGTTAGGGTTAGGGTAAGGGTAAGGGTTAGGTTTAGGATTAGGTTTAGGTTTAGGTTTAAGTTTGAGGTTAGGGTTAGGGTTAGGGTTAGTGTAAGGGTTAGGTTTAGGGTTAGGTTTAGGTTTAGGGTAAGTGAAAGGGTTAGGGTTATTGTTAGTGTAAGGGTTATGGTTAGGATTAGCGTTAGGGTAGGGGTTAGGGAAAGGGTAAGTGTTAGTGTTAGGGTTAGGATAAGGGTAAGTGTTAGTGTTAGGGTTAGGCTTAGCGGTTAGGTTTAGGGTTAGGGTTAGGTTTAAGTTTAGCGGTTAGATTAGGGTTAGGGTTATGGTAGGGTTGGATTTACGTAAGGGTTAGGGTTAGGTTTACGGTAAGGGTAAGGTTTAGGGTTATTGTTAGGGTTAGTGTTAAGGTTAGGTGTAGGTAAGTGTAAGAGTTAAGGTTAGGGTTATGTTTAGGGTTAGGGTAAGGGTAAGGGTTAGGGTTAGGGTTAGGGTAAGGATCAGGGTTAGGGTTAGGGTAAGGGTAAGGTTTAGGGTTAGGGTTAGGGTTACGGTTCGGGTAAGGGTAAGGGTTAGGGTTAGGTTTAGGTTTAGGGTAAGGGTAAGGGTTAGGGTTATGGTTAGGGTTAGGGTAAGGGTTAGGGTTAGCGTTAGGGTAGGGGTTAGGGAAAGGGTAAGTGTTAGGGATAGGGTTAGGGTTAGGATATGGGTAAGGGTTAGTGTTAGGGTTAGGCTTAGCGGTTAGGGTTAGGGTTAGGGTTAGGGGTTAGGGTTAGGGTAGGGTTAGGTTTAGGTAAAGGTTAGGGTTAGGTTTAGGGTAAGGGTAAGGTTTAGAATTATTGTTAGGGTTATGGTTAAGGTTAGGGTTAGGGTAATGGTAAGGGTTAGGGTTAGGTTTAGGTTTAGGGTTAGGGTAAGGGTAAGGTTTAGGGTTAGTGTTAGGGTTAGGGTTAGGGAAAGGATTAGGGTTAGGGTTTGGGTTAGGGTTGGGGTTAGGGTAAGGGTAGGGTATTAGGGTTAGGGTTAGGGTTAGGATAAGGGTAAGGGTTAGGGTTAGGGTTAGGGTTAGGGGTTAGGTTTAGCGTTAGGGTTAGGTTAGGGTTAGGGGTTAGGGTTAGGGTTAGGATTAAGGGTAGGGTTAGGGGAGGGGTAGGGTTAGGGTTAGCGTTAGGGTAAGGGTAAGAGTTAGGGTTAGCATTAGTGTTAGGGTTAGGTTTAGGGGTTAGGTTTAGGGTTAGGGTTAGGGTTAGCGTTAGGGTTAGGGTAAGAGTAAGTTTTAGGGTTAGGGTTAGGGTTATTTTTAGGGTTAGGGTTAGGGTAAGGTAAGGGTTAGGGTTAGGTTTAGATTTAGGTTTCAGGTTGAGGTTAGGGTTAGGGTTAGGGTTAGGGTAAGGGTTAGGATTAGGGTAAAGGTTAGGGTTAAGGTTAGGGTTAGGGTTAGGGTAATGGTAAGTGTTAGGGTTAGGGTTAGGGTTAGGGTAAGGTTTAGGGTTAGGGTTAGGGTTAGGTTTACGTTTGGGTTTAAGGTTAGGGTTAGGGTTACGGTAAGTGTAAGGGTTAGGGTTAGGGTTAGAGTTAGGGTAAGTGTTAGGGTTAGGGTTAGGGTTAGAGTAAGGGTTATGGTTAGGGTTAGGTTCAGTGTTGGGGTTAAGTTTAGCGTTAGAGTAAAGGTTACGGTTATGGTTATGGTTAGGTTTAGGGTTAGGATTAGGGTTACGGTTAGGGTTAGGGTTATGGTTAGGGTAAGGGTATGTGTTAGTGTTAGGGTTAGGGTTAGCGTTAGGGTAAGGGTAAGTGTTAGGGTTAGGGTTAGGGTTAAGGTTAGGTTTAGGGAAAGGGTAAGGTTTAGGGTTAGGGTTAGGTTTAGGATTGGGGTTAAGGTTAGGGTTAGGGTTAGAATAAGGTTAAGGATTAGGGTTAGGGTAAATGTTAGGGTTAGGGTTAGGTTTTGGGTTAGGGTAAGGGTAAGTGTTAGGGTTAGGGTTAGGGTTAGGATAATGTAAGGTTAGGGTTAGGGTAGGGTTAGGGTTTAGGATTAGTGTTGGTGTTAGGGTTAGGATTAGGGTTACGGTTAGGGTTAGTGTAAGGGTTAGGTTAAGGGTTAGGGTTACGGGTTAGGGTTAGGGGATAGGGTTAGGTTTAGGTTTAGGGTAAGGGCAAGAGTTATATTTAGGGTTAGGGTTAGGGTTAGGCTAAGGGTAAGGGTTAGGGATAGGGTTAGGTTTAGGTTTAGGGTAAGGGTTAGGGTTAGGGTTAGGGTTAGCGTAAGGGTTAGGTTTAGGGTTAGCGTCAGGATAGGGGTTAGGGAAAGGGTAAGTGTTAGGGATAGCGTTAGGGTTAGGATATGGGTAAGGGTTAGTGTTAGGGTTAGGCTTAGCGGTTAGGGTTAGTGTTAGGGTTAGGGGTCAGGGTTAGAGTTAGGGTAGGGTTATGTTTAGGTAAGGGTTAGGGTTAGGTTTAGGGTAAGGGTAAGGGTAAGGTTTAGAGTTATTGTTAGGGTTATGGTTAAGGTTAGGGTTAGTGTAAGGGTTAGGGTTAGGGTTAGGTTTAGGGTTAGGGTAAGGATTAGGGTTAGGGTTAGTGTTGGGGTTAGGGTAAGGATAAGTGTTAGGGTTAGGGTTAGGGTTAGGATAAGGGTAAGGGTTAGGGTTAGGGTTAGGGTTAGGGATTAGGGTTAGCGTTAGGGTTAGGTTAGGGTTAGGGGTTAGGGTTACGGTTACGGTTAAGGTTAGGGGAAGGGTTAGGGTTAGCGTTAGGGTAAGGGTTAGGGTTACCATTAGTGTTAGGGTTAGGTTTATTGGTTAGGGTTAGGGTTAGGGTTAGGGTTAGGTTTAGGGCTAGGGTTAGTGTAAGAGTAAGGGTTAGGGTTAGGGTTAGGGTTATTTTTAGGGTTAGGTTTAGGGTAAGGGTAAGGGTTAGGGTTAGGGTTAGGTTTAGTTTTAGGTTTCAGGTTGAGGTTAGGGTTACGGTTAGGGTTAGGGTAAGGGTTAGGGTTAGTGTTAGGGTAAAGGTTAGGGTTAGGGTTAGGGTTTGGTTTAGGTTTAGGGTTAGGGTAATGGTAAGTGTTAGCGTTAGGGTTAGGGTTAGCGTTAGGGTTAGGGTTAGGGTTAGGGTTAGGTTTAAGTTTGGGGTTAAGGTTAGGGTTAGGGTTACGGTAAGTGTAATGGTTAGGGTTAGGGTTAGAGTTAGGGTAAGTGTTAGGGTTAGGGTTGGGGTTAGTGTTAGGGTTAGGGTTAGGGTTAGGTTTAGGGTTAGGGTAAGGGTAAGTGTTAGGGTTAGCGTTAGGGTTAGGATAAGGGTAAGGGTTAGGGTTAGGGTAGGGTTGGGGGTTAGGGTTAGTGTTAGAGTTAGGGTTGGGTTAGGTTAGGGGTTTGGTTTAAGTTTATGGTTAGGGTTAGGGTAAGGGTAAGGATTAGGGTTAGGGTTAGGGTTTGGGTTAGGTTTAGGGTAAGGGTAAGGTTTAGGGTTAGGGTTAGGGTTACGGCTTATGGTTAGGGTAGGGTTTAGGGTTAGGGTTACGGTTAGGGTTAGGATTAGGATTAGGTTAAATGTAAGGGTTAGGTTTAGGGTTAGGGTTAGGTTTAGGGTTAGGGTTAGGGAAAGGATAAGGGTTAGGGTAAAGTTTAGGTTTAGGGGTAGGATTAGGGTTAAGGTTAGGGTTAGGGTTAGGGTAAGGGTAAGGGTTAGGGTTAGGGTTAGGTTTAGGGTTAGGGTTAGGTTTAGGTTTAGGGTAAGGGTAAGGGTTAGGTTTAGGGTTAGGGTTAGGTTTATGGTTAGGGTTAGGGTAATGATAAGGGTAAGGGTTAGGGTTAGGGTTAGGGTAAGGGTTAGTGTTAGGGTTAGGGTTAGAGTTAGGTTTAGGGTTAGGGTTAGGGTAAGGGTAAGTGTTAGGGTTAGGGTTAGGGATAGGTTTAGTGTTGGGGTTAATGTTAGGGTTAGGTAAAGGTATATGTTAGGTTAGGGTTAGGGTTAAGGCTACGGTTAGGGTTAGGTTTGGGCTTAGGGTTAGGGTAAGGGTAAAGTATAGGTTTAGGGATAGGGTTAGTGTTATGCTTATGTTTAGGGTTAGGGTTAGGGTAAGGGTAAGGGTAAGGGTTAGAGTTAGGGTTAGGGTTAGGTTTAAGTTTAGGGTTAAGTTTATTGTAAGGGTAAGAGTTAGGTTAGGGTTATGTTTAGGGTTAGGGTTAGGGTAAGGGTAAGGGTTAGTGTTAGATTTAGGGTTAGGTTTAGGGTTACGGTTGGGGTTAGGCTAAAGGTAAGGTTTAGGGTTAAGGTCAGGGTTAGGGTTAAGTTTAGGATTAGGGTAGGGTTAGGGTAAGGGTTAGGTTTAGGTTTAGGGTTAGGGTTAGGGTTAGGGTAAGAGTAAGGGTTAGCATTAGATTTAGGGGTAGGGTTAGGGTAAGGGTAAGTTTTAGGGTTAGTGTTACGGTTAGAGTAAGTTTTAGGGTTAGGGTTAGGGTTAGAGTTAATGTTATTGTTAGGTTAAGTGTAAGGGTTCGGGCTAGGGTTAGGGTTAGAGTATGGGTTAGGGTTAGGGGTTAGGTTTAGGGTTAGGGTAAGGTTTAGGGTTAGTGTTAGGGTTAGGTTTAGGTCAAGGGTTAGGTTTAGGTTTAGGGTTAGGGTAAGTGTTATTGTTAGGGTTAGTGTTAGGGTTAGGGTAAAGGTTAGGGTTAGGGTTAGGGTTAGGTTTCGGGTTGGGGTTAAGGTTAGGGTTAGGGTTAGGGTTAGGGTAAGGGTAAGGGTAAAGTTTAGGGTTAGGTTTAAGGTTAGGGTTTACGGTTAGATTTAGGTTTAGGGTTAGGTTTAGGGTAAGGGTAAGGGATAGGGTTATGGATAGGGTTAGGGTTAGGGTTAGGTTCAGGGTTAGGCTTAGGGTAAGGGTAAGGGCTAGAGTAAGGGTAAGAGTTAGGGATAGGTTTAGGTTTCGTGTTAGTGTAAGGGTAAGAGTTAGGTTTAAGGTTAGGGTTAGGTTTAGGGTTAGAGTTAAGGTTAGGGTTAGGGAAAGGATAAGGGTTAGGGTTAAGGTTAGGTTTAGGGTTATGGTTAGGGTTAAGGTTAGGGTTAGGATTAGGTTAAGGGTAAGGGTTAGGTTTAGGGTGAGGGTAGGATTAGGGTAAGGGTTATGGTTATGGTTAGGGTTAGGGTTAGTGTTAGGGTTAGGGTAAGGGTAAGGGTTAGGGTTAAGTTTAGGTTTAGGGTTAGGGTTAGGGTAAGGGTTAGGGTTAGGATTAGGATAAGGTTATGGTTATGGGTACGTTTACGGTTAGGGTGAGGGTAAGGGTTAGGGTTAGTGTAAGGGTAAGGGTTAGGGTTAGGTTTAGGGTTAGGTTTAGGGTTAGGGTTAGGGTTAAGGTTAGGGTTAGGGAAAGGATAAGGGTTAGGGTTAAAGTTAGGTTTAGGGTTATGGTTATGGTTAAGGTCAGGGTTAGGATTAGGGTAAGGGTAAGGGTTAGGTTTAGGGTTAGAGTTAGGGTTAGGGTAAGGTTTAGGGGTAGGGTTATGGTTAGGTTTAGGGTTAGGGTTAGGGTTAGGGTAAGGGTAAGCGTTACGGTTAAGGTTAGGGTTAGTGTTAGGTTTAGGTTTAGGGTTAGGGTTAGGGTTATGTTTAGGGTAAGGGTTCGGGTTAGGATTAGGGTTAGGTTTAGGGTAAGGATAAGGGTTAGGGTTAGGGTTAGGGTTAGGTTTAGTGTTGGGTTTAAGGTTAGGGTTAGGGTAAGGTTTAGGTTTAGAATTAGGGTATGGGTAAGGGTTAGGTTAAGGGTTACGTTTAGGGTAAGGGTTAGGGTTAGGTTTAGGGTAAGGGTAAGGTTTAGGGTTAGGGTTAGGGTTACGGTTAGGGTAAGGGTAAGGGTTAGGGTTAGGTTTATGTTTAGGATAAGGGTAATGGTTAGGGTTAGGCTTAGGGTTAGGTTAAGAGTTAGAGTTAGCGTTAGGGTTGGTTTTCGGGAAAGGGTAAGTGTTAGGGTTAGGGTTAGGGTTAGGGTAAGTGTTAGGGTAAGGGTTAGCGTTAGGGTTAAGTTTAGGGTTGAGGTTATGGTTAGGGTTAGGGTTAGGGTAAGGGTGAGGGTTAGGGTTAGGGTAAGAGTTGGTGTTAGGATTAGGGTTATGGTTAGGGTTAGGGTTAGGGATAGGTTTATGATTAGGGTTAGGGTGTGGGTAAGGATTAAGGTAAGGGTTAGGGTTATTTTTCTCGTTAGGGATAGGGTAAGGGTAAGGGTTAGGGTTAGGGTTAGGTTTATTGTTAGGTTTAAGGTTGATGTTAGGGTTAGTGTTAGGGTTAGGGTAAGGGTTAGGGTTAGGCTTCGGGTAACTTTTAGGGTTAGGGTTAATGTTAAGGTTGAAGTTAGGGTTAGGGTTAGAGTAAGGGTTATGGTTAGGATTAGGGTACGGGTTAGGGTTAGGTTTAGGGTTAGGGTTAGAGTTAGGGTTAGGGTTAGGGTAAGGGTAAGGGTTAGGATTACGGTTTGGGTTAGGGTAAGGTTTAGGTTTAGGGGTTTGGATTAGTGTTAGGGTTAGGTTAAGGGTTAGGTTTAGGGTTGGGGTTAGGGTTAGGATAAGGATTAGTGTTAGGGTTAGGTTAATGGTAAGTGTTAGGGTTATGGTTAGGGTTAGGGTTAGGTAAGGTTTAGGGTTAGGGTTAGGGTTAGATTTAGGGTAAGGGTAAGGGTTAGGGTTAGGGATATTGTTAGGGTAAGGGTTAGGTTTAGATTTAGAGTTAGGGTTGGGATTAGGGTAAGGGTAAGTGTTAGGGTTAGGGTTAGGGTTAGGATAAGGGTAAGGATTAGGGCAGGATTAGGGTTAGGGGATTGGGTTAGGGTTAGGTTTAGGGGTTAGGGTTAGGGTTAGCTTTAGGGTAAGGGTTAGCGTTAGGGGTTAGGTTTAGTGTTAGGGTTACGTTAAGCTTTAGGGTTAGTGTTAGGGTTAGGTTTAGGATAACGATTAGGGTTAGGGTTAGAGTAAGGGTATGGTTTAGGTTAGGGTTAGGGTTATTGTTAGGGTTAGAGTACAGGTTAGGGTTAGGTTTAAGGTTAGGTTTAGGTTTAGGTTTAGGGTTAGGTTTAGGGAAAGGATAACGGTTAGGGTTAAGGTCAGGTTTAGGGTTAGGGTTAGGGTTAAGGTGATTGTTAGGGTTGGGTAAGGGTAAGGGTTAGGGTTAGGTTTATGGTTAGGGTTAGGGTAAGGGTAAGGGTTAGGGTTAAGTTAATGGTTAGGTTTAGGTTAAGGGTTAGGGTAAGGGTAAGGGTTAGAGCTAGGATTAGGGTTAGGATTAGTGTAAGGGTATTTGTTAGGGTATGTGTTAGGGTTCGGGTTAGGGTTAGCCTTAGGGGAAGGGTACGTGTAAAGTTTAGGGTTAGGGTTAGGGTTATGTTAACGGTAAGGATTAGGGTTAGGTTTATGGTTAGATTTAGGGTAAGGGTTAGAGTTAGGTTTAGAGTAATGATAAGGTTTAGGGTTAGGGTTAGGGTTTGGGTAAGGGTAAGCGTATGGGTTAGGGTTAGGGTTAGGGGTAGGATAAGGTTAAGGGTTAGGGTTAGGATTAGGGTTAGGGGTTAGGTTTAGGGTTATGGTTAGGGTTAGGGTAAGTGTTAGGGTTAGGGTTAGGGTTAGGATAAGGGTAAGGATTAGGGCAGGATTAGGGTTAGGGGTTTGGGTTAGGGTTAGGTTTAGGGGTTAGGGTTAGGGTTAGCTTTAGGGTAAGGGTTAGCGTTAGGGGTTAGGGTTAGTGTTAGGGTTAGGTTAAGGGATAGGGTTAGTGTTAGGGTTAGGTTTAGGATAACGATTAGGGTTAGGGTTAGAGTAAGGGTATGGTTTAGGTTAGGGTTAGTGTTATTGTTAGGGTTAGGGTACAGGTTAGGGTTAGGTTTAGGGTTAGGTTTAGGGTTAGGTTTAGGGTTAGGGTTAGGGAAAGGATAACGGTTAGGGTTAAGGTCAGGTTTAGGGTTAGGGTTAGGGTTAAGGTGATTGTTAGGGTTGGGTAAGGGTAAGGGTTAGGGTTAGGTTTATGGTTAGGGTTAGGGTAAGTGTAAGGGTTAGGGTTAAGTTAAGGGTTAGGTTTAGGTTAAGGGTTAGGGTTAGGGTTAGGGTAAGGGTAAGGGTTAGAGCTAGGATTAGGGTTAGGATTAGTGTAAGGGTATTTGTTAGGGTATGTGTTAGGGTTCGGGTTAGGGTTAGCCTTAGGGGAAGGGTACGTGTAAAGTTTAGGGTTAGGGTTAGGGTTACTGTAACGGTAAGGATTAGGGTTAGGTTTACGGTGAGATTTAGGGTAAGGGTTAGAGTTAGGTTTAGAGTAATGATAAGGTTTAGGGTTAGGGTTAGGGTTAGGGTAATGGTAAGGGTAAGGGTTAGGGTTAGGGTTAGGTTTAGGGTTAGGTTAAGGGTAAGGGTTACGGTTAGTGTTAGGGTTAGGGTAGGGGTTAGGGTAAGGGTAAGTGTTAGGGTTAGGGTTAGGATAAGGGTAAGGGTTAGGTTTAGGGTTAGGGTTAGGGATTAGGGTTAGGGTTAGGGTTAGGGTTAGTTTAAGGGTGAGGGTTAGGTGTTAGAGTTTGTGTTAGGGTTATGTTAAGGGTTAGGGTTAGGGTTTGGGTTAGGGTTAGGATAAGGGTTATCGTTAGGGTTAGGGTTAGTGTTAGGGTTAGGGTTAGTATTAGGGTTAGGGTTACAGTAAGTGGTAGGGTTAGGATTAGGGTTAGAGTTAGGGTCAGGGTAAGGTGTAGTGTTAGGTGTAGGGTTAGGGTTAGGGTAAGTGTTAGGGTTAGGGTTAGGGTTAGGGTTAGGGTAAGGGTTAGCCTTAGGGCTTAGGGTTAGTGTTAGTATTAGGGTTAGTTTTAATGTGATTGTTAGGGTTGGGTAAGGTTAAGGGTTAGGGTTAGTTTTAGGGTTAGGGTTAGGTTAAGGGTAAGGGTTAAGATTAGGGTTTGGGTTAGGTTTAGGGTTAGGGTTAGGCTTATGGTAAGGGTAAGAGTTAGAGTTAGGATTAGGGTTAGGGTAAGGGTTAGGGTTAGGGGTAGTGATAGGGTTAGGGTTAGGGTAAGGGTTAGGGTTAGGGTAAGGTTAAGGGTTAGGGTTAAGTTTAGGGTTAGGGTTAGGGTGAGTGTAAGGGTTAGGGTTAAGGTTAGGGTTATGGTTAGTTTAGGGTTAGGGTTAGGGTTAGGGTAATGGTAAGGGTAAGGGTTAGGGTTAGGGTTAGGTTTAGGGTTAGGGTAAGGGTAAGGGTTACGGTTAGGGTTAGGGTTAGGGTAGGGGTTAGGGTAAGGGTAAGTGTTAGGGTTAGGGTTAGGATAAGGGTAAGGGTTAGGTTTAGGGTTAGGGTTAGGGATTAGGGTTAGGGTTAGGGTTAGAGTTAGTGTAAGGGTGAGGGTTAGGTGTTAGAGTTTGTGTTAGGGTTATGTTAAGGGTTAGGGTTAGGGTTTGGGTTAGGGTTAGGATAAGGGTTATCGTTAGGGTTAGGGTTAGTGTTAGGGTTAGGGTTAGTATTAGGGTTAGGGTTACAGTAAGTGGTAGGGTTAGGATTAGGGTTAGAGTTAGGGTCAGGGTAAGGTGTAGTGTTAGGTGTAGGGTTAGGGTTAGGGTAAGTGTTAGGGTTAGGGTTAGGGTTAGGGTTAGGGTTAGGGTAAGGGTTAGCCTTAGGGCTTAGGGTTAGTGTTAGTATTAGGGTTAGTTTTAATGTGATTGTTAGGGTTGGGTAAGGTTAAGGGTTAGGGTTAGTTTTAGGGTTAGGGTTAGGTTAAGGGTAAGGGTTAAGATTAGGGTTTGGGTTAGGTTTAGGGTTAGGGTTAGGCTTATGGTAAGGGTAAGAGTTAGAGTTAGGATTAGGGTTAGGGTAAGGGTTAGGGTTAGGGGTAGTGATAGGGATAGGGTTAGGGTAAGGGTTAGGGTTAGGGTAAGGTTAAGGGTTAGGGTTAAGTTTAGGGTTAGGGTTAGGGTGAGTGTAAGGGTTAGGGTTAAGGTTAGGGTTATGGTTAGTTTAGGGTTAGGGTTAGGGGTATTTGAAGGTTAAGGGTTAGGGTAAGGATTAGGGTTAGGGTTATGGTAAGGGTTAGGGATAGGGTGAGGATTAAGGATAGGTTTAGGGTTAGGTTTAGGGTTACGTTTAGGGTTAGGGTTAGGATTAGTGTAATTTTATTTGTTAGGGTATGTGTTAGGGTTAGGGTTAGGTTTAGCATTAGGGTAAGGGTAAGGGTAAGTTTTAGGATTACAGTTAGGGTTAAGGTAAGGGTAATGGTTATGGTTAGGTTTAGGGTTAGATGTAGGCTAATGGTTAGGTTTAGGTTTAGTGTAAGGGTTAGGTTTAGGGTTAGGGTTATGTTTAGGGTTAGGGTTAGGATAATGGTAAGGGTAAGGGTTAGGGTTAGGGTTAGGGTTAGGTTTAGGGTTAGGGTAAGGGTAATGGTTAGGGTTAGGGTAAGGGTTAGATTTAGGTTTAGGGTTAGGGTAGGGTTTAGGGTAGGGTTTAGGGTAAGGGTTAGTTTTAGTGTTAGGGTCAGGGTTAGGCTAAGGGTAAGGGTTAGGTTTAGGGTTTGGGTTAGAGATTAGGGTTAGGGTTGGTGTTAGGGGTTAGGGGTTAGGGTTAGGGTTAACGTTAGGGTTAGGGTTAGGGTAAGGGTAAGGGTTAGGTTAGGGATAAGGTTAGGGTCAGCGTAAGGGTTAGGGTTAGGGTTAGGGTTAGGTTTAGCCTTAGGGTTAGGGTTAGGGTTAGGGTAAGGGTAAGGGTTAGGGTTCATGTTAGGGTTAGGGTTAGGGTTAGCGTAAGGTTTAGGGTTAGGGTTATGGTTAGGTTTAGCCTTAGGGTTAGGGTTAGGGTTAGGGTAAGGGTAAGGTTTGGGTTCAGGTTAGGGTTAGGGTTAGGGTAAGGGTAAGGTTTAGGTTTAGGTTTAGGGTTAGGTTTAGGGTTAGGGTTAGGGTTAGGGAAAGGTAAGGGTTAGGTTTAAGGTTAAGTTTAGAGTTAGGGTTAGTGTTAAGGTTAGGATTAGGGTTAGGGTAAATATAAGCGTTAGGGTTAGGTTTAGGTTTAGGGTTAGGGTAAGGATAAGGGTTAGTGTTAGGTTTAGGGTTAGGGTTAGTGTTAGGGTTAGGGTAAGGGTAAGGTTTAGGATTAAGGTTAGGGTTAGGGTTAGGTTTAGTGTTAGGGTAAGGGTAAGGGTTAGGGTTAGGGTTAGGTTTAAATTAAGGGTAAGGGTTAGGGTTAGGGTTAGGATTAGGTTTAGGGTAAGGGTTAGGGTTAGGTTTAGGGTAAGGGTAAGGAATGGTTTAGGGTTATGGTTAGGGTTAGGGTTAGGGTTAGGGCAAGGTTAAGGATTAGGGTTAGGTTTAGGGTTAGGGTAAGGGTTCGGGATAGGGTTAGGGTTAGGTTTAGTGTTAGGATTAGGTTAGGGTTAGGGTAAGGGGTAGGGTTAGGGTTAGTTTTAGAGGTAAGTTTAGGGTTAGCGTTAGGGTAAGGGTAAGGGTTAGGTTAGGGTTAGGGTTAGGGTTAGGGTAAGGGTTAGGGTTAGGGTTAGGTTTAGGGTAGGATTAAGGTTTGGGTTAGTGTAAGGGTAAGGGTTAAGGTTAAGGTTAGGGTTACGGTTAGGGTTAAGGTAAGGGTAAGGTTTAGGCTTAGGTTTAGGGTTAAGTTTAGGGTAAGGATAAGGGATAGGTTTAATGTTAAGGTTAGGTTTAGGGTTAGGGTTAGGGTTAGGGAGTAGGGAAAGGATAAGTGTTAGGGTTAGGTTTAGGGTTAGGGTTAGGGTTAAGTTTAGGGTTAGGGTTACGGTAATGGTAAGTTTTAGGGTTAGGTTTAGTGTTATTGTTAGAGTAAGGGTAAGGGTAAGGGTTAGGGTCAGGGTTAGGGTTAGGGTTAGAGTTAGGGTTAGGTTAGTGATAGGTTTAGGTTTAGGGTTAGGTTAGGGTTAGGGTAAGGGTGAGGGTTAGGGTTAGGATAAGGGTTAGGGTTAGTGTAAGGGTTAGGTTTAGTGTTAGGGTTAGGTTTAGGGTTAGGAATAGGGTAAGGGTAAGGGTTAGGTTTATAGTTAGGGGTAGGGTTAGAGTAAGGTTTAGGGTTAGGGTTAGAGTTAAATTTAGGGTTAGGTTAAGGGTAAGGGTTAGAGTTAGGGTTAGGGTTAGTTTTCGGTAAGGGTTAGGGTTAGGGGTTAGGTTTAAGGTTAGGGTTCGGGTAAGGGTTAGGTTTAGGGGTTAGTTTTAAGGGTAGGGTAAGGCTTAGGGTTAGTGTTAGGGTTAGAGTTAGGGTAAGGGTTAGGGTTAGGGTAAGGGTTATGGTTATGCTTAGGGTTAGGGTTAGGCTAAGGGTAAGTGTTAGTGTTAGGGATAGGGTTAGGGTAAGAGTTAGGGTTAGGGTTAAGGTTAGGTTTAGGGTTGGGGTTAAGGTTAGGGTTAGGGTTAGTGTAAGGGTAACGGTTAGGGTTAGGGTTAGGATTAGGTTTAGGGTTAGGGTAAGGGTAAGGGTTTGGGTTAGGTTTAGGGTTAGGGGTTACGGTTAGAGTTAGGTTTAGGGTTAGGGTTAGAGTAAGGGTAAGGTGTAGGGTTAGGTATAGGGTTAGGGTTAGGTTTATGTTTAGGGTTAGGGTAAGGCTTAGGTTTCGGTTAGGGTTAGGGTTAAGGTTAGGTTTAGGGTTAGGGTAAGGGTAAGGGTTAGGTTAGGGTTAGGGTTAGGATAAGGGTTAGGGTTACAGTTATGTTTAGGGTTATGGTTAGGGTTAGGGTAAGGGTTAGGGTTAGGTTTAGGGTTAGGTTCAGGGTTAGGGTTAGGTTTAGGGTTAGGGTAAGAGTAAGGGTTAGGGATAAGGTTACGGTTAGGGTTAGGGTTAGGGTTAGGGTTAGGGTAAGGGGAAGGGTTAGTGTTAGTTTTAGGGTTACGGTTAGTGTAAGGGTAAGGCATAGGTTTAGAGTTATGGTTAGGTTTAGGTTTAGGGTTAGGTTTAGGGTTAGGGAAAGGATAAGGGTTAGGGTTAAGGTTAGTTTTAGGGTTAGGGTTAGGGTAAGGATTAGGGTTAAGGTTACGGTTAGGGTTAGGGTTAGGTTTAGGGTAAGGGTAAAGGCTAGGATTAGGTGTAGGGTTAGGGTTAGGTTAAGGGTAAGGGTTAGGTTTAGGGTTAGGGTTAGGGAAAGGATAAGGGTTAGGGTTAAGGTTAGGTTTAGGGTTAAGATTAAGGTTAAGGTTAGGGTTAGGGTTAGGGTAACGGTAAGGTTTAGAGTTAGGGTTAGGGTAAGGGTAAGATTTAGGGTTAGGGTAACGGTAAGGTTTAGAGTTAGGGTTAGGGTAAGGGTAAGATTTAGGGTTATGGTTAGGGTTAGGTTTAGGGTTAGGATTAGGTTTAGGGTTAGGGTAAGGGCAACGGTTAGGGTAAGGTTTAGTGTTGGGGTTTAGGTTATGGTTAGGGTAAGGGTTAGGTTAGGGTTAGGGTTAGGGTAAGGGTTAGGGTTAGAGTTAGGTTTAGGGTGAGGGTTAGGGTTAGAGTTAGGTTTAGGGTGAGGTTCAGGTTTAGGGTTAGGTTTAGGGTTAGGGTAAGAGTAAGGGTTAGGGATAAGGTTAGGGTTAGGGTTAGTGTTAGGTTTAGCATTAGGGTAATGGTAAGGGTTAGGGTAAGGGTTAGCGTTAACGTAAGGGTAATGGTTAGGGATAGGGTCAGGTTTAGGGTAAGGGTTAGGGTTAGGGTTAGGGTAAGGGAAAGGTTTAGGGTTAGGGTTAGGGTTAGGGTTAGGGTAAGGGTAAGGGTTAGTGTAGGGTTAGGTTTAGGGTTAGGTTTAGGTTTATAGTAAGGGTAAAGTTTAGGGTTAGGGATAGGGTTACGGTAAGGGTTAGGGTTATATTTAAGGTTAGGGTTGGGGTTAGGGTTAGGATAAGTGTAAGGATTAGGGCAGGATTAGGGTTAGGGCTTAGGGTTAGGGTTAGGGTTAGGGGTTAGGATTAGGGTTAGTGTTAGGTAACGGTTAGCGTTAGGGGTTGGGGTTAGTGTTAGGGTTAGGTTAAGGATTAGAGTTAGGGTTAGGATAAGGGTTAGGGTTAGGTTTAGTGTTAGGGTACAGGTTAGGTTTAGGGTTATGGTTAGGTTTAGGGTTAGGGTTAGGGAAAGGATAAGGGTTAGGGTTAAGTTTAGGTTTAGGGTTAGGGATAGGGTTACGGTGATTGTTAGGGTTGGGTAAGGGTAAGGGTTAGGGTTAGGTTTAGGGTTAGAGTTAGGGTTAGGGTTAGGTTTAGGGTTAGGGTTAGGGTTAGTGTAAGGGTAAGGGTTAGAGTTAGGTTTAGGGTTAGGTTAAGGGTTAGGGTTAAGGTTAGGGTTAGGGTTAGGTTTCGGGTTAGGGTTAGGGTTAGTGTAAGGGTAAGCGTTAGAGTTAGGATTAGGTTTAGGGTTCGGGTAAGGGGTAGGTTTAGGGTTAGGGTTAGGTTTAGGGTTAGGGTAAGGGTTAGGGTTAATGTTAGGGTAAGGTTAAGGGTTAGTGTAAGTGTATTTGTTAGGGTATGTGTTAGGGATAGGGTTAGGGTTAGCGTTAGGGTAAGGGTAAGGGTAGTTTTAGGGTTAGGGTTAGGGTTAAGGTAAGGGTTAGGGTTAGGGTTAGGTTTAGGGTTAGATTTAGGGTACGGGTTAGGGTTAGTTTCAGAGTAAGGGTAAGGTTTATGCTTAGGGTTAGGTTAATGTTAGGGTAAGGGTTCTGATTATGGTTAGGGTTAGGTGTAGGGTTAGTGAAAGGGCAAGGCTTACGGTTAGGGTTAGGGTTAGGGTAGGGGTTAGGGTAAGGGTAATTGTTAGGGTTAAGTTTTGGGTTAGGATAAGGGTAAGGGTTAGGTTTAGTGTTAGGGTTAGGGATTAGGGTTAGGGTTAGGGTTAGGTTTAGGGTAAGGGTTAGGGTTAGGGGTTAGAGTTAGTGTTATGTTTAGGTTAAGGTTAGGGTTAGGGTTAGGGTTAGGATAAGGTTTAGCGTTAGGGTTAGGATTAGGGTTATTGTTATGTTTAGGGTTAGGGTAAGTGGTAGGGTTAGGATTAGCGTTAGAGTTAGGATTAGGGTAAGGTTTAGTGTTAGGGTTAGGGTTAGGGTTAGGGTAAGTGTTAGGGTTAGGTTTAGGGTTAGGGTTTGGTTAGGGTAAGGTTTAGGGTTAAGGTGATTGTTAGGGTTGGGTAAGGGTAAGGGTTCGGGTTAGGATTAGGGTTAGGTTTAGGGTAAGGGTAAGGGTTAAGGTTAGGATTAGGGTTAGGTTTAGGGTTAGGGTTAGGGTTAGGGTAAGGGTAAGAATTAGAGTTAGGATTAGGGTTAGGGTGAGTGTAAGGTTTAGGGTTAGGTTTTGGGTTAGTAGTAGGGTAAGGGTTAGGGTTAGGGTAAGGTTACGGGTTAGGGTTAAGGTTAGGTTTAGGGGAAGGGTAAGGGTTAGGGTTAGGGTTAGGTTTAGGGTTAGGGTAAGGTTTAGGCGTTAGGGTTAGTGTTAGGGTAAGGGTAAGGTTTAGGGTTACTGTTAGTTTTAGGGTAAGGGTTAGTGTTAGGGTTAGGGTTAGGTTAAGGGTTAGTTTTAGGGTTAGGGTTAGGATTATGGTAAGGGTAAGGGTTAGGGTTAGGATCAGGGTTAGGGTTAAGGTAAGGGTTAGGGATAGGGTGAGGGTTAGGGTTAGGTTTAGTGTTAGGGTTAGGGTAAGGGTAAGTGTTAGGATTAGGGTTAGGTTTAGGTTTAGGGTTACGGTTAGGGTTAGGGTTTGGAGTAGTGTAAGGGTATTTGTTAGGGTATGGGTTAGGGTTAGGGTTAGGGTTAGCGTTAGGGTAAGGCTGAGGGTAAGGTTTAGGGTTAGAGTTAGGGTTGGGGCAAGGGTAATTGTTAGGGTTAGGTTTAGGGTTATATTTAGTGTAAGGGTTAGGTTTAGGTTTTGAGTAAGCGTTATGTTAAGTCTTAGGGTTAGGGTTAGGGTTAGGGTAATGGTAAGGGTTAGGGTTAGGGTTAGGTTTAGGGTTAGGATTAGGTTTAGGGTTAGGGTAAGGGTCAGGGTTAGGGTTAGGGTTAGTGTAAGGGTTAGAGTTAGGGGTAGGTTTAGGGTAGCGTTTAGGTTAAGGGTAAGTGTTAGGGTTAGGGTTATGTTTAGGATAAGGGTAAGGGTAATTGTTAGGTTTAGAGTTAGGGTTAGGGATTAGGGTTAGGGTTAGGGTTAGGAGTTAGTGTTAGTTTTAGGGTTAGGTTTACGGTAAGGGTTAGGTTTAGGGGTTAGAGTTAGTATTAGGGTTAGGTTAAGGGTTAGGTTTAGGGTTAGGTTTAGGGTTAGAATAAGGGTTAGCGTTAGGGTTAGGGTTAGGGTTAGTGTAAGGGTTAGGGTTAGCTTTAGGGTTAGGGTTAGAGTTAGGTTAAGTTTTAGGGTTAGCATTAGGGTTAGGTTTAGGGTAAGGGTTATGTTTATGTTTAGGGTTAGTGTTAGCGTTAGGGTAAGGGTAAGTGTTAGTGTTAGGGTTAGGGTTAGGTTTAGGATAAGGGTTAGGGTCACGTTTAAGGTTAGGGTTATGGTAAGGGTAAGGGTTAGGTTTAGGGTTAGGGTTAGGTTTAGGGTTAGGGTTAGGGTTAGGGTTACGGAAGGTAAGGGTTAGGGTTAAGGTTAGGTTTACAGTTAGGGTTCGGGTTAAGGTTAGGGTTAGGGTTAGGGTAAGGGTAAGGGTTAGGGTTAAGGTTAGGGTTAGGTTTAGGTTTAGAGTTAGGGTTAGGGTTAGGGTAAGGGTAATGTTTAGGGTTAAGTTTAGGGTTAGGGTTAGGTTTAGTGTTAGAGTTAGGGTTAGGGTTAGGGTTAGGTTAAGGGTAAGGGATATGGTTAGGGTTAGGGTTCGGGTAAGGGTTAGGGTTAGGGTTAGGGTAAGGTTTAGTGTTAGGGTTAAGGTTAGGTTAGGGTAAGGGTAAGGTTTAGGATTAAGGTTAGGGTTAGGGTTAGGTTTAGTGTTAGGGTAAGTGTAAGGGTAAGGGTTAGAGTTAGGTTAAGGTAAGGGTAAGGGTTAGGGTTAGGGTTAGGTTTAGTTTTAGGGTAAGGGTTAGGGTTAGGTTTAGGTTAAGGGTAACGGTAAGGATTAGGGTTATGGTTTGGGTTAGGGTAAGGATAAGGATTAGGGTTAGGGTTAGGTTTATGGTTAGTTTTATGGTTAGGGTAAGGGTAAGGTTTAGGATTAGGGTTAGGGAAAGTGTTAGGGTTAGATTTAGTGTTAGGGTTAGGGTTAGAGTAAGGGTTAGGGTTAGAGTTAGTTTTTGGGGTAAGTTTAGGGTTAGGGTTCGTGTATGGGTAAGGATTAGCTTAGGGTTAGGGTTAGGGTAAGGGTTAGGGTTAGGGTTAGGGTTAGGTTTAGGGTTAGGATTAGTATTAGGGTTAGGGTAAGGGTAAGGGTTAGGGTTAAGCTTAGCGTTAGAGTCAAGGTTAGGGTTAGGGTAAGAGTAACGGTTAGGATTAGGCTTAGGGTTAGGGTTAGGTTAAGTATAAGGGATAGGTTTAGGGGTAGCGTTAGGTTTAGGGTTAGGGTTAGGGTTAGGGAATAGGGAAAGATAAGGGTTAGGGTTAGGTTTAGGGTTAGGGTTAGGGTTAAGTTTAGGGTTAGGGTTAGGGTAAGGGAAAGGGTTAGGGTTAGGTTTAGGGTTATTCTTAAGGTAAGGGTAAGGGTTAGGTTTAGGTTTAGGTTTAGGTTTTGGGTTAAGTTAGGGTAAGGATAAGTTTTAGGGTTAAGGTTAGGGTTAGGGTTAGGTTCAGGGTTAGGGTAGGGTTAGAGTAAGGGTAAGTGTAAGGGTAAGGGTTAGGATTAGGGTTACGGTTAGGGTAAGGGTTAGGTTTAGGGTTAGGGTTAGGGTTAGGGTTAGGGTTTGGTAAGGGTAAGGGTTAGATTTAGAGTTAGGGGTAGGGTTAGGGTAAGGGTTAGGGTTAGGGTTAGAGTTAAAATTAGGGTTAGGTTAAGGGTAAGTGTTAGGGTTAGGGTTAGGGTTCGGGTAAGGGTTAGGGTTAGGGGTTAGGTTTAAAGTTAGGGTAAGGGTTAGGGTTAGTGTTAGGGTTAGGGTTAGGGTAAGGGATAGGGTTAGGGTAAGGGTTATGGTTATGGTTAGGGTTATGGTTAGGGTTATCGTAAGGGTAAATGTTAGCGTTAGTGTTAGGGTTAGGGTTAGGGTAAGGGTTAGGGTTAGGGTTAGGGTTTGGTTTAGGGTTGGAGTTAAGGATAGGTTAAGGGTTAGGGTAAGGGTAAGGATTAGGGTTAGGGTCAGGGTTAGGTTTAGGGTTATGGTAAGGGTAAGGGATAGGTTTTTGTTTAGGATTAGACGTTACGGTTAGAGTTAGGTTTAGGATTAGGGTTAGAGT
>JANJXV010002109.1:40000-45000 GCA_024803745.1 Megascapheus bottae
TAGGGTTATGATAAGGGTAAGGGTTAGGGTTAGGGTTAGGGTTAGGATTAGGGATTAGGGTTAGGGTTAGGGTTAGGGTAAGGTTTAGGGTTAGGGGTGAGAGTTAGTGTTAGGGTTAGGTTGAGGGTTAGGGTTATGGTTAGGGTTAGAATAAGAGTTAGCGTTAGGGTTAGGGTTAGGGTTAGGGTGAGGGTTAGGGTTAGGGTAAGTGGTAGGGTTAGGATTAGGGTTAGAGTTAGGGTTAGCGTAAGGTTTAGTGTTAGGGTTAGGGTTAGGGTTTGGGTAAGTGTTAGGGTTAGGGTTAGGTTTAGGGTTAGGGTTTGGTAAGAATAAGGGTTAGGTTAGGGTTAGGGTTAGGGTTAGGGTAAGGGTTAGGGTTAGGTTTAGGGTTAGGTTTAGGGTTTGGTTAGGTTAGGGTAAGGATAAGTTTTAGGTTTAAGGTTAGGGTTAGGGTTAGGGTTAGGGTTAGGGTTGGGGTAAGGGTTACTTTTAGGGTTAGGGATAGGTTTAGGGTTAGGGTTAGGGTAAGGGTAAGGGTTAGGTTTAGAGTTCTGGGTAGGGATAGGGTAGGGGTTAGCGTTAGGGTTAAAGTTAGGGTTAGGTTAAGGATAGGGTTAGGAGTTAGGTTTAGGGTTAGGGTTAGGGTTAGGTTTAGTGTTAGGGTTAGGGTTAGGGTATGGTTTAGGGTTAGGGTAAGGGTTATGGTTATGGTTTGGGTTAGGGTTAGGGTTAGGGTAAGGGTAAGTGTTAGTGTTAGGGTTAGGGTTAGGGTTAGGTTAAGGGTTGGAGTTAGGGCTAGGTTTAGTGTTAGCTTTAGGGTTAGGATTAGGGTAAGGGTAAGGGTTAGGGTTAGAGTTAGGGTAAGGGTTAGGGTTAGGGTTAGTGTTAGGGTTAGGTTTAGGTTTAGGGTTAGGGTAAGGGTTAGTGTTAGGGTTAGTTTTAGGGGTAAGGTTAGGGTTAGGGTTAGGGTCAGGGATAGGGTAAGAGTTAGGATTAGGGTTACGTTTAGGGTTAGGATTAGGGTTAGGGATAGGTTAAGGGTAAGGTTTAGGGTTAAGGTTAGGGTTAGGGTTAGGGTAAGGGTAAGGGTTAGGGTTAAGGTTTAGGGTTAGGGTTAGGGTAAGGTTAAGGGTTAGGTTTAGGGATAGTGTTAGGTTTAGGGTTAGGGTTAGGGTTAGGGAGTAGGGAAAGGATAAGTGTTAGGGTTAGGTTTAGGGTTAGGGTTAAGCTTAAGTTTAGGGTTAGGGTAAGGGTAAGGGTAAGGTTTAGGGTTAGGTTTAAGGTTATTGTTAGGGTAAGGTTAAGGCTTAAGGTTAGGGTTAAAGTTAGTTTTAGGGTTAGGTTAAGGTTAGGGTAAGGATAAGGTTTAGGGTTAAGGTTAGGTTTAGGGTTAGGTTTACGGTTAGGGTAGGGTTAGGGTAAGGGTAAGGGTTAGGGTTAGGATTAGGGTTCGGGTTAGGGTAAGGGTTAGGTTTAGGGTTAGGGTTAGGTTTAGGGTTAGGGTTTGGTAAGAATAAGGGTTAGGTTTAGAGTTAGGGGTAGGGTTAGGGTAAGGGTTAGGGTTAGGGTTAGAGTTAAAGTTAGGGTTATGTTAAGGGTAAGGGTTAGGGTTAGGGTTAGGGTTAGGGTTCGGGCAAGGGTTAGGTTTAGGGGTTAGGTTTAAGGTTAGGTTTCGGGTAAGGGTTAGGGTTAGTGGTTAGGTTTAAGCTTAGGGTAAGAGTTAGGGTTAGTGTTAGGGTGAGGGTTAGGGTAAGGGTTAGGGTTAATGTAAGTGTTATGGATATGGTTAGGGTTAGTGTTAGGGTTAGGGTAAGGGTAAGTGTTAGTGTTAGGGTTAGGGTTAGGTTTAGGGTAAGGGTTAGGGTTACGTTTAGGGTTAGGGTTAGGGTAAGGGTAAGGGTTAGGTTTAGGGTTAGGGTTAGGGTTAGGTTTAGGGTTAGGGTTACAGAACGGGAAGGGTTAGGGTTAAGGTTAGGCTTACAGTTAGGGTTCGGGTTAACTTTAGGGTTAGGTTTAGGGTAAGGGTAAGGGTTAGGGTTATGTTTAGGGTTAGGGTTAGGGTTAGGGTAAGGGTAAGGGTTAGGATTAGGGTTAGGGTTAGGTTCAGGTTTAGTGTTAGGGTTAGGGATAGGGTAAGGGTAAGGTTTAGGGTTAAGTTTAGGGTTAGGGTTAGGTTTACTGTTAGAGTTAGGGTTAGGGTTAGGATGAGGGTAAGGGTAAGGGATATGGTTAGGGTTAGGGTTCGGGTAAGGGTTAGGGTTAGGGTTAGGGTAAGGGTAAGGGTTAGGGTTAGGGTTAGGTTAACGGTAAGGGATAGGGTTAGGGTTAGGGTTAGGTTAGGGGTTAGGGTTAGGGTTAGGGTAAGGTTTAGGGTTAGGGTTAGGGTAAGTGTAAGGGTAAGGGTTAGGGTTAGGGTTAGGGTTAGGGTAAGGTTAGGGTTAGGGTTAGGGAAAGAGTAAGGGTTAGGTTTAGGTTTAGGGTTATTGTTAGGATAAGGCAATGTTGAAGGTTAGAGCTAGGGTTAGGGTCAGGTTTAGCATTAGGGTAAGGGTAAGGGTTAGGGTAAGGATTAGGGTTAAGGTAAGGGTAAGGGTTAGGGTTAGGTTTAGGGTGAGGTTTAGGGTAGGGGTTAGGGTTAGGTTTAGGGTATGGGTAAGGGTTAGGGTTATGGTTAGGTTTAGGGTAAGGGTTAGGGTTAGGGTTAGGGTTAGGTTAAGATTGGGCTTAGGGTAAGGGTCAGTGTTAGGGTTAGGGTGAGGGTTAGGATAAGTGTAGGGGTTAGGGCAGGGTTAGGGTTAGGTGTTAGGGTTAGGGTTAGGGTTAGGGTTAGGTGTTAGGGTTAGGGTTATGGTTAGTGTAAGGGTTAGCGTTAGGGGTTAGGGTTGGTGTTAGGGTTAGGTTAAGGGTTAGGGTTAGGGTTAGGGTTAGTATAAGGTTTAGGGTTAGGGTTAGGTTTAGGGTTAAGTTTAGGGTTAGGGTTACAGTTAGTGTTAGGGAAAGGATAAGAGTTAGAGTTAGGGTTCGGTTTAGGGTTAGGGTTAACGTGAGGGTTAGGTTTCTGTATAGGTAAGGGTTAGGGTTAGGTTTAGGGTTAGGGTTAGGGTTAGGGTTAGGATAAGGGTAAGGGTTATGGTTAAGGTTAGGGTTAGGGTTAGGTTTAGGGTTAGTGTTAGTGTTAGGGTAAGGTTAAGGGTTAAATTTAGGATCAGGGTTATGGTTAGGGTAAGGGTTAAGTTTAGGATTAGGGTTAGGGTAAGGGTAGGGTTAGGGTTAGTGTAAGGTTCAGGGTTAGGTTAGGGTTAGGGTAAGGGTAAGGTTTAGAGTTAGGGTTAGGTTTAGGGTTAGGGTTCGGGTAAGGATTAGGGGTTAGGGTCAGGGTAAGTGTTAGGGTTGGTGTTAGGGCTAGGGTAAGGGTTAGCGTTAGGGTTAGTTTTACGTTAAGAGTAAATGTTAGGGTTAGGATTAGGGATAGGGTTAGGGTTAGGGTAAGGGTAAGTGTTATGGTTAGGGTTAAGTTTAGGGTTAGGTTAGGCTTGGGGTTAGGGTAAGTTTAAGGGTTAGGGTTAAGGTTAGGGTTAGGGTTAGTTTTAGGGTTAGGGTTATGGTTAGGGTAAGGTTATGGTTTAGGTTTAGGATTGGGATTAGGGTTAAGGTAAGGCTTAGCGATAGGGTTAGGGTTAGGGTTAGGGTTAGGGTTGGTGTTAAGGTTAGGGTTAGGGTAACGTTTAGTTTTAGGGTTAGGGTTAGAGTTAAAGTTAGGGTTAGGTTAAGGGTAAGGGTTAGGGTTAGGGTTAGGTTTAGAGTTAGCGTTAGGGTTCGGGTAAGGGTTAGGGTTAGGAGTTAGGTTTAATGTTAAGGTTCGGGTAATTGATAGGCTTAGGGGTTAAGTATATGGTTAGGGTAAGGGTTAGGGTTAGTGTTAGGTTTAGGGTTGGGTATGGGTTAGGGTTAGGGTAAGGGTTATGGTTATGGTTTGGGTTAGGGTTAGGGTTAGTTTTAGGGTAAGGGTAAGTGTTAGTGTTAGGCTTAGGGTTAGGGTTAGGTTAATGGTTGGAATTAGGGTTAGGTTTAGGGTTAGGGTAAGGGTAAGGATTAGGCTTGTTTTAGGGTTAGGTGATACGGTTAGAGTTAGGTTTAGATTTAAGGTTAGAGTAAGGGTAAAGTGTAGGGTTAGGTACAGTGTTAGGGTTAGGGTAAGGTTTATGGTTAGGGTTAGGGTAAGGGTTAGGGTTAGGGTTAAGGTTAGGGTTAGGGATAGGGAAGGGTAAGGATTAGGTTAGGGTTAAGGTTAGAGGTAGGGTAAGGGTTAGGGTTAGGTTTAGGGTTAGGATTAGGGTTAGGGTTATGGTTAGGGTAAGGGTTAGGGTTAGGGATACGGTTAGGTTTAGGGTTAGGTTTAGGGTTACGTTTAGGGTTAGGGTTAGGGTAAGGGTAAGGATTAGGTTAGGGTTAGCGTTAGGGTTAGGGTAAGGGTAAGAGGAAGGGTTAGGTTTAGGGTTGGGGTAAGGGGACGGGTTAGGGTTAATGTTAGGGTTAGGGTTAGGGTTAGGTTTAGGGTAAGGGGAAGGGTTAGGTTTAGGTTTAGGTTTAGGGTTAGGGTAAGGATAAGGCTTAGGTTTAGGGATAGGTTAAGGGTAAGGGTAGGGTTTGGGTTAGGGTTAGGGTAAAGGTTAGGTTAGGGTTAGAGTTAGGGAAAGGATAAGGGTTAGGTTTAAGGTTAGGGTTATGGTTAGGGTTAAGGTTAGGGTTAGGGTTAGGGTAAAAGTAAGGGTTAGGTTTAGGTTTAGGGTTATTCTTAGGGTAAGGGAATGTTGACGGTTAGAGCTAGGGTTAGGGTCAGGTTTAACATTAGGGTAAGGGTAAGGGTTAGGGTAAGGGTTAGGTTTAAGGTAAGGGTAAGGTTTCTGGTTAGGTTTAGGGTTAGGTTTAGGGTATGGGTTAGGGTTAGGTTTAGGGTAAGGGTAAGGGTAAGGGTTAGGGTTAGGGTTAGGGTTAGGGTA
>JANJXV010002110.1:0-47459 GCA_024803745.1 Megascapheus bottae
GAATGGAGGTGTGTGAAGTCACAGAATGGAAGTGTGTGAAGTCATAGAATGGATTTGTGAAGTAAGAATGGAGTTGTGTGAAGTCATAGAATGGAGGTGTGTGAAGTCACATAATGGAGATGTGTGAAGTCATAGAATGGAAGTGTGTGGACTCAGAATGGAGGTGTGTGGAGTCACAGAATGGAGGTGTGTGAAGTCCTAGAATGGAGGTGTGTGAAGTCATAGAATGGAGGTGTGTGAAGTCACAGAATGGATGTGTGTGAACTCAGAATGGAGGTGTGTGAAGTCACAGGATGGAGATGTGTGAAGTCATAGAATTGAGGGGTGTGAAGTCATAGAATGGAGGTGTGTGAAGTCACAATGGAGGTGTGTGAAGTCATAAATGCAGTTGTGTGAAGTGAGAATTGAGGTGTGTGAAGTCACAGAATGAAGGTGTGTGAAGTCAGAGAATGGAGGTGTGTGAAGTCAGAATTGAGGTGTGTGAAATCATAGAACGGAGGTGTGTGAAGTTAGAATGGAGGTGTGTGAGGTTATAGAATGGAGGTGTGTCAAGGCTCAGAATGGTGGTGTGTGGAGTCACAGAATGGAGGTGTGTGAAGTCAGATCGGCGGTGTGTGGAATCACAAAATGTAGGTGTGTGAAGTCAGAATGGAGGTGTGTGAAGTCACAGAATGGAGGTGTGTGAAGTCACAGAATGGAGGTTTGTGAAGTCACAGAATGGAAATGTGTGAAATCATAGAATGGAGGTGTGTGAAGTCAAAGAGTAGGTGTGTGAAGTCAGATTGGAGGTGTGTGAAGTCACAGAATGCAGGTGTGTGAATTCAGAATGGAGGTGTATGAAGTCACAGAATGGAGGTGTGTGAAGTAATAGAATGGAGGTGTGTGAAGTCACAGAATGGAGGTGTGTGAAATCACAGAATGGAGTTGTGTGAAATCACAGAATGGAGGTGTGTGAAGTCATAGAATGGAGGTGTGTGAAGTCACAGAATGGAGGTGAGTGAAGTCACAGAATGGACGTGTGTGAAGTCATAGAATGGATGTGTGTGAAGTCACAGAATGGAGGTGTGTGAAGTCATAGAATGGAGGTGTGTGAAGTCACAGAATAGAGGTTTGTGAAGTCACAGACTGGAGGTGTGTGAAGTCAGATCGGAGGTGTGTGAAGTCATGGAATGGAGGTGTGTGAACTCAGAATGGAGGTGTGTGAAGTCACGGAATGAAGGTGTGTGAAGTCAGAAAATGGAGGTGTGTGAAGTCAGAATGGAGGTGTGTGAAATCATAGAATGGAGGTGTGTGAATTCAGAATGGAGGAGTGTGAAGTTACAGAATGGAGGTGTGTGAAGTTATAGAATGGAGGTTTGTGAAGTCATTGAATGGAGGTGTGTAAAGTCACAGAATGGAGGTTTATGAAGTCATAGAATGGAGGTGTGTGAAGTCCTAGAATGGAGGTCTGTGAAATCCCAGAATTGAGGTGTTGAAGTCACAGAATGGAGGAGTGTGATATCACAGAATGGAGGTGTGTGAAGTCAGATAGGAGGTGTGTGAAGTCATAGAATGGAGGTGTGTGAAGTCAGAATGTAGGTGTGTGAAGTCATAGAATGTAAGTGTGTGAAGTCACAGAATGGAGGTATGTGAAGTCACAGAATGGAAGTGTGTGAAGTCATAGAATGGATTTGTGAAGTAAGAATGGAGTTGTGTGAAGTCATAGAATGGAGGTGTGTGAAGTCACATAATGGAGGTGTGTGAAGTCATAGAATGGAGGTATGTGAAGTTATAGAATGGAGGTGTGTGAAGTCACAGAATGGAGGTGTGTGGACTCAGAATGGAGGTGTGTGGAGTCACAGAATTTAGGTGTGTGAAGACCTAGAATGGAGGTGTGTGAAGTCATAGAATGGAGGTGTGTGAAGTCACAGAATGGATGTGTGTGAAGTCATAGGAAGGAGGTTTGTGAAGTCACAGAATGGAGGTTTGTGAAGTCAGAGAATGGAAGTGTGTGAAGTCAGAATGGAGGTGTGTGAAGTCATAGAATGGAATTGTTTGAAGACGTAGAATGGAGTTGTGTGAAGTCTCAGAATGGGTGTGTGTGAATTCACAAAATGGAGGTGTATGAAGTCATAGAATGGAGGTGTGTAAAGTCACAGAATGGAGGTGTATGAAGTCAAAGAATGGAGGTGTGTGAAGTCACAGAATTTAGGTGTGTGAAGTCAGCATGGAGGTGTGTGAAGTCATAGAATTGAAGTGTTTGAAGACGTAGAATGGAGGTGTGTGAACTCTGAGAATGGAGGTGTGTGAAGTCCTAGAATGGAGGTCTATTCAATGCCAGAATTGAGGTGTGTGAATGCATAGAATAGAGGAGTGTGAAGTCACAGAATGGAGGTGTGTGAAGTCAGATTGGAGGTGTGTGAAGTCATAGGATGGAGGTGTGTGAAGTCATAGAAAGGAGGTGTGTGAAGTCAAAGAGGAGGTGGGTGAAGTCAGAATGGAGGTGGGTGAAGTCAGAATGGAGGTGTGTGAAGTCAGAATGGAGGGGTGTGAAGTCACAGAATGGAGGTGTGTGAAATCAGAATGGAGGTGTGTGAAGTCACAGGATGGAGATGTGTGAAGTCATAGAATCGAGGGGTGTGAAGTCATAGAATGGAGGTGTGTGAAGTCACAATGGAGGTGTGTTAAGTCAGAAATGGAGTTGTGTGAAGTGAGAATTGAGGTGTGTGAAGTCACAGAATGAAGGTGTGTGAAGTCAGTGAATGGAGGTGTGTGAAGTCAGAATTGAGGTGTGTGAAATCATAGAACGGAGGTGTGTGAAGTCAGAATGGAGGTGTGTGAGGTCATAGAATGGAGGTGTGTGAAGGCTCAGAATGGTGGTGTATGAAGTCACAGAATGGAGGTGTGTGAAGTCAGATCGGAGGTGTGTGGAATCATAGAATGGAGGTGTGTGAAGTCAGAATGGAGGTGTGTGAAGTCACAGAATGGAGGTGTCTGAAGTCACAGAATGGAGGTTTGTGAAGTCACAGAATGGAACTGTGTGAAGTCATAGAATGGAGGTGTGTGAAGTGAAAGAGTAGGTGTGTGAAGTCAGAATGGAGGTGTGTGAAGTCACAGAATGCAGGTGTGTGAATTCAGAATGGAGGTGTGTGAAGTCACAGAATGGAGGTGTATGAAGTAATAGAATGGAGGTTTGTGAAGTCACAGAATGGAGGTGTGTGAAGTCACAGAATGGAGGTGTGTGAAATCACAGAATGGAGGTGTGTGAAGTCATAGAATGGAGCTGTGTAAAGTCACAGAAGGGAAGTGTGTGAAGTCAAAATGGAGGAGTGTGAAGTCACAGAATGGAGGTGTGTGAAGTCACAGAATGGAGGTGTGTGAAATCACAGAATGGAGGTGTGTGAAGTCATAGAATGGAGGTGTGTAAAGTCACAGAAGGGAAGTGTGTGAAGTCAAAATGGAGGTGTGTGAAGTCACAGAATGGAGGTGTGTGAAGTCACAGAATGGAGGTGTGTGAAATCACAGAATGGAGGTGTGTGAAGTCATAGAATGGAGGTGTGTGAAGTCACAGAATGGAGGTGTGTGAAGTCACAGAATGGACGAGTGTGAAGTCATAGAATAGATGTGTGTGAAGTCACAGAATGGAGGTGTGTGAAGTCATAGAATAGAGGTGTGTGAAGTCACAGAATGGAAGTGTGTGGAGTCAGAATGGAGGTGTGTGGAGTCACAGAATGGAGGTGTATGAAGTCCTAGAATGGAGGTGTGTGAAGTCCTAGAATGGAGGTGTGTGAAGTAACAGAATGGATTTGTGTGAAGTCATAGGAAGGAGGTTTGTGAGGTCAAAGAATGGAGGTGTGTGAAGTCAGAGAATGGAGGTGTGTGAAGTCAGAATGGAGGTGTGTGAAGTCATAGAATGGAATTGTTTGAAGACGTAGAATGGAGGTGTGTGAAGTCTCAGAATGGAGGTGTGTGAAGTCACAGAATGGAGGTGTGTGAAGACATAGAATGGAGGTTTGTAAAGTCACAGAATTGAGGTTTATGTAGTCATAGAATGGAGGTGTGTGAAGTCACAGAATTTAGGTTTGTGAAGTCAGCATGGAGGTGTGTGAAGTCATAGAATGGAAGTGTTTGAAGACGTAGAATGGAGGTGTGTGAACTCTCAGAATGGAGGTGTGTGAAGTCCTAGAATGGAGGTCTGTGAAATCCCAGAATGGAGGTGTGTGAAGGCACAAAATGCAGGAGTGTGAAGTCACAGAATGGAGGTTTGTGAAGTCAGATTGGTGGTGTGTGAAGTCATAGAATGGAGGTGTGTGAAGTCATAGAAAGGAGGTGTGTAAAGTCAAAGAGGAGGTGGGTGAAGTCAGAATGGAGGTGGGTGAAGTCAGAATGGAGGTGTGTGAAGTCAGACTGGAGGGGTGTGAAGTTACAGAATGGAGATGTGTGAACTCAGAATGGAGGTGTGTGAAGTCACAGGATGGAGTTGTGTGAAGTCATAGAATTGAGGGGTGTGAACTCATAGAATGGAGGTGTGTGAAGTCACAATGGAGGTGTGTGAAGTCAGAGAATGGGGTTGTGTTAAGTGAGAATGGAGGTGTGTGATTTCACAGAATGGAGGTGTGTGAAGTCAGAGAATGGAGGTGTGTGAAGTCAAAGAGGATGTGTGTGAAGTCAAAGAGGAGGTGTGTGAAGTCAGAATGGAGGTGTGTGAAATCATAGAGTGGAGGTGTGTGAATTCAGAATGGAGGAGTGTGAAGTCACAGAATGGAGGTGTGTGAAGTTATAGAATGGAGGTTTGTGAAGTCATTGAATGGAGGTGTGTAAAGTCACAGAATGATGGTTTATGAAGTCCTAGAATGGAGGTGTGTGAAGTCCTAGAATGGATGTCTGTGAAATCCCAGAATTGAGGTGTTTAAGTCACAGAATGGAGGAGTGTGATATCACAGAATGGAGGTGTGTGAAGTCAGATAGGAGGTGTATGAAGTCATAGAATGGAGGTGTGTGAAGTCAGAATGTAGGTGTGTGAAGTCATAGAATGGAAGTGTGTGAAGTCACAGAATGGAGGTGTGTGAAGTCACAGAATGGAAGTGTGTGAAGTCATAGAATGGATTTGTGAAGTAAGAATGGAGTTGTGTGAAGTCATAGAATGGAGGTGTGTGAAGTCACATAATGGAGATGTGTGAAGTCATAGAATGGAAGTGTGTGGACTCAGAATGGAGGTGTGTGGAGTCACAGAATGGAGGTGTGTGAAGTCCTAGAATGGAGGTGTGTGAAGTCATAGAATGGAGGTGTGTGAAGTCACAGAATGGATGTGTGTGAACTCAGAATGGAGGTGTGTGAAGTCACAGGATGGAGATGTGTGAAGTCATAGAATTGAGGGGTGTGAAGTCATAGAATGGAGGTGTGTGAAGTCACAATGGAGGTGTGTGAAGTCATAAATGCAGTTGTGTGAAGTGAGAATTGAGGTGTGTGAAGTCACAGAATGAAGGTGTGTGAAGTCAGAGAATGGAGGTGTGTGAAGTCAGAATTGAGGTGTGTGAAATCATAGAACGGAGGTGTGTGAAGTCAGAATGGAGGTGTGTTAGGTCATAGAATGGAGGTGTGTCAAGGCTCAGAATGGTGGTGTGTGGAGTCACAGAATGGAGGTGTGTGAAGTCAGATCGGAGGTGTGTGGAATCATAAAATGGAGGTGTGTGAAGTCAGAATGGAGGTGTGTGAAGTCACAGAATGGAGGTGTGTGAAGTCACAGAATGGAGGTTTGTGAAGTCACAGAATGGAACTGTGTGAAGTCATAGAATGGAGGTGTGTGAAGTCAAAGAGTAGGTGTGTGAAGTCAGATTGGAGGTGTGTGAAGTCACAGAATGCAGGTGGGTGAATTCAGAATGGAGGTGTGTGAAGTCACAGAATGGAGGTGTGTGAAGTAATAGAATGGAGGTGTGTGAAGTCACAGAATGGAGGTGTGTGAAGTCATAGAATGGAGGTGTGTGAAGTCACAGAATGGAGGTGAGTGAAGTCACAGAATGGACGTGTGTGAAGTCATAGAATGGATGTGTGTGAAGTCACAGAATGGAGGTGTGTGAAGTCATAGAATGGAGGTGTGTGAAGTCACAGAATAGAGGTTTGTGAAGTCACAGAATGGAGGTGTGTGAAGTCAGATCTTAGGTGTTTGAAGTCATGGAATGGAGGTGTGTGAACTCAGAATGGAGGTGTGTGAAGTCACGGAATGAAGGTGTGTGAAGTCAGAAAATGGAGGTGTGTGAAGTCAGAATGGAGGTGTGTGAAATCATAGAATGGAGGTGTGTGAATTCAGAATGGAGGAGTGTGAAGTCACAGAATGGAGGTGTGTGAAGTTATAGAATGGAGGTTTGTGAAGTCATTGAATGGAAGTGTGTAAAGTCACAGAATGGAGGTTTATGAAGTCATAGAATGGAGATGTGTGAAGTCCTAGAATGGAGGTCTGTGAAATCCCAGAATTGAGGTGTTGAAGTCACAGAATGGAGGAGTGTGATATCACAGAATGGAGGTGTGTGAAGTCAGATAGGAGGTGTGTGAAGTCATAGAATGGAGGTGTGTGAAGTCAGAATGTAGGTGTGTGAAGTCATAGAATGGAAGTGTGTGAAGTCACAGAATGGAGGTGTGTGAAGTCACAGAATGGAAGTGTGTGAAGTCATAGAATGGATTTGTGAAGTAAGAATGGAGTTGTGTGAAGTCATAGAATGGAGGTTTGTGAATTCACATAATGGAGGTGTGTGAAGTCATAGAATGGAGGTATGTGAAGTTATAGAATGGAGGTGTGAGAAGTCACAGAATGGAAGTGTGTGGACTCAGAATGGAGGTGTGTGGAGTCACAGAATGGAGGTGTGTGAAGTCCTAGATTGGAGGTGTGTGAAGTCATAGAATGGAGGTGTGTGAAGTCACAGAATGGATGTGTGTGAAGTCATAGGAAGGAAGTTTGTGAAGTCACAGAATGGAGGTGTGTGAAGTCAGAGAATGGAGGTGTGTGAAGTCAGAATGGAGGTGTCTGAAGTCATAGAATGGAATTGTTTGAAGACGTAGAATGGAGGTGTGTGAACTCTGAGAATGGAGGTGTGTGAAGTCCTAGAAGGGAGGTCTATTCAATGCCAGAATGGAGGTGTGTGAAGACACAGAATAGAGGAGTGTGAAGTCACAGAATGGAGGTGTGTGAAGTCAGATTGGACGTGTGTGAAGTCATAGAATGGAGGTGTGTGAAGTCATAGAAAGTAGGTGTGTGAAGTCAAAGAGGAGGTGGGTGAAGTCAGAATGGACGTGGGTGAAGTCAGAATGGAGGTGTGTGAAGTCAGAATGGAGGGGTGTGAAGTCACAGAATGGAGGTGTGTGAACTCAGAATGGAGGTGTGTGAAGTCACAGGATGGAGATGTGTGAAGTCATAGAATTGAGGGGTGTGAAGTCATAGAATGGAGGTGTTAAAGTCACAATGGAGGTGTGTGAAGTCAGAAATGGAGTTGTGTGAAGTGAGAATTGAGGTGTGTGAAGTCACAGAATGAAGGTGTGTGAAGTCAGAGAATGGAGGTGTGTGAAGTCAGAATTGAGGTGTGTGAAATCATAGAACGGAGATGTGTGAAGTCAGAATGGAGGTGTGTGAGGTCATAGAATGGAGGTGTGTGAAGGCTCAGAATGGTCGTGTGTGAAGTCATGGAATGGAGGTGTGTGAACTCAGAATGGAGGTGTGTGAAGTCACGGAATGAAGGTGTGTGAAGTCAGAGAATGGAGGTGTGTGAAGTCAGAATGGAGGTTTGTGAAATCATAGAATGGAGGTGTGTGAATTCAGAATGTAGGAGTGTGAAGTCACAGAATGGAGGTGTGTGAAGTTATAGAATGGAGGTTTGTGAAGTCATTGAATGGAGGTCTGTGAAATCCCAGAATTGAGGTGTTTAAGTCACAGAATGGAGGAGTGTGATATCACAGAATGGAGGTGTGTGAAGTCAGATAGGAGGTGTGTGAAGTCATAGAATGGAGGTGTGTGAAGTCAGAATGTAGGTGTGTGAAGTCATAGAATGGAAGTGTGTGAAGTCACAGAATGGAGGTGTGTGAAGTCACAGAATGGAAGTGTATGAAGTCATAGAATGGATTTGTGAAGTAAGAATGGAGTTGTGTGAAGTCATAGAATGGAGGTGTGTGAAGTCACATAATGGAGGTGTGTGAAGTCATAGAATGGAGGTATGTGAAGTTATAGAATGGAGGTGTGTGAAGTCACAGAATGGAAGTGTGTGGACTCAGAATGGAGGTGTGTGGAGTCACAGAATGGAGGTGTGTGAAGTCCTAGATTGGAGGTGTATGAAGTCATAGAATGGAGGTGTGTGAAGTCACAGAATGGATGTGTGTGAAGTCATCGGAAGGAGGTTTGTGAAGTCACAGAATGGAGGTGTGTGAAGTCAGAGAATGGAGGTGTGTGAAGTCAGAATGGAGGTGTCTGAAGTCATAGAATGGAATTGTTTGAAGACGTAGAATGGAGGTGTGTGAAGTCTCAGAATGGAGGTGTGTGAAGTCAGAGAAAGGAGGTGTGTGAAGTCATAGAATGGAGGTCTGTGAAATCCCAGAATGTAGGTGTGTGAAGGCACAGAGGAGAGGAGTGTGAAGTCACAGAATGGAGGTGTGTGAAGTCAGATTGGAGGTGTGTGAAGTCATAGAATGGAGGTGTGTGAAGTCATAGAAAGGAGGTGTGTGAAGTCAAAGAGGAGGTGGGTGAAGTCAGAATGGAGGTGGGTGAAGTCAGAATGGAGGTGTGTGAAGTCAGAATGGAGGGGTGTGAAGTCACAGAATGGAGGTGTGTGAACTCAGAATGGAGGTGTGTGAAGTCACAGGATGGAGATGTGTGAAGTCATAGAATTGAGGGGTGTGAAGTCATAGAATGGAGGTGTGTGAAGTCACAATGGAGGTGTGTGAAGTCATAAATGGAGTTGTGTGAAGTGAGAATTGAGGTGTGTGAAGTCACAGAATGAAGGTGTGTGAAGTCAGAGAATGGAGGTGTGTGAAGTCAGAATTGAGGTGTGTGAAATCATAGAACGGAGGTGTGTGAAGTTAGAATGGAGGTGTGTGAGGTCATAGAATGGAGGTGTGTCAAGGCTCAGAATGGTGGTGTGTGGAGTCACAGAATGGAGGTGTGTGAAGTCAGATCGGAGGTGTGTGGAATCATAAAATGGAGGTGTGTGAAGTCAGAATGGAGGTGTGTGAAGTCACAGAATGGAGGTGTGTGAAGTCACAGAATGGAGGTTTGTGAAGTCACAGAATGTAAATGTGTGAAGTCATAGAATGGAGGTGTGTGAAGTCAAAGAGTAGGTGTGTGAAGTCAGATTGGAGGTGTGTGAAGTCACAGAATGCAGGTGTGTGAATTCAGAATGTAGGTGTGTGAAGTCACAGAATGGAGGTGTGTGAAGTAATAGAATGGAGGTGTGTGAAGTCACAGAATGGAGGTGTGTGAAATCACAGAATGGAGTTGTGTGAAATCACAGAATGGAGGTGTGTGCAGTCATAGAATGGAGGTGTGTGAAGTCACAGAATGGAGGTGAGTGAAGTCACAGAATGGAGGTGTGTGAAGTCATAGAATGGATGTGTGTGAAGTCACAGAATGGAGGTGTGTGAAGTCATAGAATGGAGGTGTGTGAAGTCACAGAATAGAGGTTTGTGAAGTCACAGAATGGAGGTGTGTGAACTCAGAATGGAGGTGTGTGAAGTCACGGAATGAAGGTGTGTGAAGTCAGAAAATGGAGTTGTGTGAAGTCAGAATGGAGGTGTGTGAAATCATAGAATGGAGGTGTGTGAATTCAGAATGGAGGAGTGTGAAGTTACAGAATGGAGGTGTGTGAAGTTATAGAATGGAGGTTTGTGAAGTCATTGAATGGAGGTGTGTAAAGTCACAGAATGGAGGTTTATGAAGTCATAGAATGGAGGTGTGTGAAGTCCTAGAATGGAGGTCTGTGAAATCCCAGTATTGAGGTGTTGAAGTCACAGAATGGAGGAGTGTGATATCACAGAATGGAGGTGTGTGAAGTCAGATAGGAGGTGTGTGAAGTCATAGAATGGAGGTGTGTGAAGTCAGAATGTAGGTGTGTGAAGTCATAGATTGGAAGTGTGTGAAGTCACAGAATGGAGGTATGTAAAGTCACAGAATGGAAGTGTGTGAAGTCATAGAATGGATTTGTGAAGTAAGAATGGAGTTGTGTGAAGTCGTAGAATGGAGGTGTGTGAAGTCACATAATGGAGGTGTGTGAAGTCATAGAATGGAGGTATGTGAAGTTATAGAATGGAGGTGTGTGAAGTCACAGAATGGAAGTGTGTGGACTCAGAATGGAGGTGTGTGGAGTCACAGAATGGAGGTGTGTGAAGTCCTAGATTGGAGGTGTGTGAAGTCATAGAATGGAGGTGTGTGAAGTCACAGAATGGATGTGTGTGAAGTCATAGGAAGGAGATTTGTGAAGTCACAGAATGGAGGTGTGTGAAGTCAGAGAATGGAGGTGTGTGAAGTCAGAATGGAGGTGTCTGAAGTCATAGAATGGAATTGTTTGAAGACGTAGAATGGAGGTGTGTGACGTCTCAGAATGGAGGTGTGTGAAGTCACAGAATGGAGGTGTGTGAAGTCATAGAATGGAGGTGTATAAAGTCACAGAATGGAGGTGTGTGAAGTCATAGAATGGAAGTGTTTGAAGACGTAGAATGGAGGTGTGTGAACTCTGAGAATGTAGGTGTGTGAAGTCCTAGAATGGGGGTCTATTCAATGCCAGAATGGAGGTATGTGAAGGCACAGAATAGAGGAGTGTGAAGTCACAGAATGGAGGTGTGTGAAGTCAGATTGGACGTGTGTGAAGTCATAGAATGGAGGTGTGTGAAGTCATAGAAAGTAGGTGTGTGAAATCAAAGAGGAGGTGGGTGAGGTCAGAATGGAGGTGGGTGAAGTCAGAATGGAGGTGTGTGAAGTCAGAATGGAGGGGTGTGAAGTCACAGAATGGAGGTGTGTGAACTCAGAATGGAGGTGTGTGAAGTCACAGGATGGAGATGTGTGAAGTCCTAGATTGGAGGGGTGTGAAGTCATAGAATGGAGGTGTGTGAAGTCACAGAATGGATGTGTGTGAAGTCATAGGAAGGAAGTTTGTGAAGTCACAGAATGGAGGTGTGTGAAGTCAGAGAATGGAGGTGTGTGAAGTCAGAATGGAGGTGTCTGAAGTCATAGAATGGAATTGTTTGAAGACGTATAATGGAGGTGTGTGAACTCTGAGAATGGAGGTGTGTGAAGTCCTAGAAGGGAGGTCTATTCAATGCCAGAATGGAGGTGTGTGAAGACACAGAATAGAGGAGTGTGAAGTCACAGAATGGAGGTGTGTGAAGTCAGATTGGACGTGTGTGAAGTCATAGAATGGAGGTGTGTGAAGTCATAGAAAGTAGGTGTGTGAAGTCAAAGAGGAGGTGGGTGAAGTCAGAATGGACGTGGGTGAAGTCAGAATGGAGGTGTGTGAAGTCAGAATGGAGGGGTGTGAAGTCACAGAATGGAGGTGTGTGAACTCAGAATGGAGGTGTGTGAAGTCACAGGATGGAGATGTGTGAAGTCATAGAATTGAGGGGTGTGAAGTCATAGAATGGAGGTGTGTAAAGTCACAATGGAGGTGTGTGAAGTCAGAAATGGAGTTGTGTGAAGTGAGAATTGAGGTGTGTGAAGTCACAGAATGAAGGTGTGTGAAGTCAGAGAATGGAGGTGCGTGAAGTCAGAATTGAGGTGTGTGAAATCATAGAACGGAGGTGTGTGAAGTCAGAATGGAGGTGTGTGAGGTCATAGAATGGAGGTGTGTGAAGGCTCAGAATGGTCGTGTGTGAAGTCATGGAATGGAGGTGTGTGAACTCAGAATTGAGGTGTGTGAAGTCACGGAATGAAGGTGTGTGAAGTCAGAGAATGGAGGTGTGTGAAGTCAGAATGGAGGTTTGTGAAATCATAGAATGGAGGTGTGTGAATTCAGAATGTAGGAGTGTGAAGTCACAGAATGGAGGTGTGTGAAGTTATAGAATGGAGGTTTGTGAAGTCATTGAATGGAGGTCTGTGAAATCCCAGAATTGAGGTGTTTAAGTCACAGAATGGAGGAGTGTGATATCACAGAATGGAGGTGTGTGAAGTCAGATAGGAGGTGTGTGAAGTCATAGAATGGAGGTGTGTGAAGTCAGAATGTAGGTGTGTGAAGTCATAGAATGGAAGTGTGTGAAGTCACAGAATGGAGGTGTGTGAAGTCACAGAATGGAAGTGTATGAAGTCATAGAATGGATTTGTGAAGTAAGAATGGAGTTGTGTGAAGTCATAGAATGGAGGTGTGTGAAGTCACATAATGGAGGTGTGTGAAGTCATAGAATGGAGGTATGTGAAGTTATAGAATGGAGGTGTGTGAAGTCACAGAATGGAAGTGTGTGGACTCAGAATGGAGGTGTGTGGAGTCACAGAATGGAGGTGTGTGAAGTCCTAGATTGGAGGTGTATGAAGTCATAGAATGGAGGTGTGTGAAGTCACAGAATGGATGTGTGTGAAGTCATCGGAAGGAGGTTTGTGAAGTCACAGAATGGAGGTGTGTGAAGTCAGAGAATGGAGGTGTGTGAAGTCAGAATGGAGGTGTCTGAAGTCATAGAATGGAATTGTTTGAAGACGTAGAATGGAGGTGTGTGAAGTCTCAGAATGGAGGTGTGTGAAGTCAGAGAAAGGAGGTGTGTGAAGTCATAGAATGGAGGTCTGTGAAATCCCAGAATGTAGGTGTGTGAAGGCACAGAAGAGAGGAGTGTGAAGTCACAGAATGGAGGTGTGTGAAGTCAGATTGGAGGTGTGTGAAGTCATAGAATGGAGGTGTGTGAAGTCATAGAAAGGAGGTGTGTGAAGTCAAAGAGGAGGTGGGTGAAGTCAGAATGGAGGTGGGTGAAGTCAGAATGGAGGTGTGTGAAGTCAGAATGGAGGGGTGTGAAGTCACAGAATGGAGGTGTGTGAACTCAGAATGGAGGTGTGTGAAGTCACAGGATGGAGATGTGTGAAGTCATAGAATTGAGGGGTGTGAAGTCATAGAATGGAGGTGTGTGAAGTCACAATGGAGGTGTGTGAAGTCATAAATGGAGTTGTGTGAAGTGAGAATTGAGGTGTGTGAAGTCACAGAATGAAGGTGTGTGAAGTCAGAGAATGGAGGTGTGTGAAGTCAGAATTGAGGTGTGTGAAATCATAGAACGGAGGTGTGTGAAGTTAGAATGGAGGTGTGTGAGGTCATAGAATGGAGGTGTGTCAAGGCTCAGAATGGTGGTGTGTGGAGTCACAGAATGGAGGTGTGTGAAGTCAGATCGGAGGTGTGTGGAATCATAAAATGGAGGTGTGTGAAGTCAGAATGGAGGTGTGTGAAGTCACAGAATGGAGGTGTGTGAAGTCACAGAATGGAGGTTTGTGAAGTCACAGAATGTAAATGTGTGAAGTCATAGAATGGAGGTGTGTGAAGTCAAAGAGTAGGTGTGTGAAGTCAGATTGGAGGTGTGTGAAGTCACAGAATGCAGGTGTGTGAATTCAGAATGTAGGTGTGTGAAGTCACAGAATGGAGGTGTGTGAAGTAATAGAATGGAGGTGTGTGAAGTCACAGAATGGAGGTGTGTGAAATCACAGAATGGAGTTGTGTGAAATCACAGAATGGAGGTGTGTGCAGTCATAGAATGGAGGTGTGTGAAGTCACAGAATGGAGGTGAGTGAAGTCACAGAATGGAGGTGTGTGAAGTCATAGAATGGATGTGTGTGAAGTCACAGAATGGAGGTGTGTGAAGTCATAGAATGGAGGTGTGTGAAGTCACAGAATAGAGGTTTGTGAAGTCACAGAATGGAGGTGTGTGAACTCAGAATGGAGGTGTGTGAAGTCACGGAATGAAGGTGTGTGAAGTCAGAAAATGGAGGTGTGTGAAGTCAGAATGGAGGTGTGTGAAATCATAGAATGGAGGTGTGTGAATTCAGAATGGAGGAGTGTGAAGTTACAGAATGGAGGTGTGTGAAGTTATAGAATGGAGGTTTGTGAAGTCATTGAATGGAGGTGTGTAAAGTCACAGAATGGAGGTTTATGAAGTCATAGAATGGAGGTGTGTGAAGTCCTAGAATGGAGGTCTGTGAAATCCCAGTATTGAGGTGTTGAAGTCACAGAATGGAGGAGTGTGATATCACAGAATGGAGGTGTGTGAAGTCAGATAGGAGGTGTGTGAAGTCATAGAATGGAGGTGTGTGAAGTCAGAATGTAGGTGTGTGAAGTCATAGATTGGAAGTGTGTGAAGTCACAGAATGGAGGTATGTAAAGTCACAGAATGGAAGTGTGTGAAGTCATAGAATGGATTTGTGAAGTAAGAATGGAGTTGTGTGAAGTCGTAGAATGGAGGTGTGTGAAGTCACATAATGGAGGTGTGTGAAGTCATAGAATGGAGGTATGTGAAGTTATAGAATGGAGGTGTGTGAAGTCACAGAATGGAAGTGTGTGGACTCAGAATGGAGGTGTGTGGAGTCACAGAATGGAGGTGTGTGAAGTCCTAGATTGGAGGTGTGCTGTCATAGAATGGAGGTGTGTGAAGTCACAGAATGGATGTGTGTGAAGTCATAGGAAGGAGATTTGTGAAGTCACAGAATGGAGGTGTGTGAAGTCAGAGAATGGAGGTGTGTGAAGTCAGAATGGAGGTGTCTGAAGTCATAGAATGGAATTGTTTGAAGACGTAGAATGGAGGTGTGTGACGTCTCAGAATGGAGGTGTGTGAAGTCACAGAATGGAGGTGTGTGAAGTCATAGAATGGAGGTGTATAAAGTCACAGAATGGAGGTGTGTGAAGTCATAGAATGGAAGTGTTTGAAGACGTAGAATGGAGGTGTGTGAACTCTGAGAATGTAGGTGTGTGAAGTCCTAGAATGGGGGTCTATTCAATGCCAGAATGGAGGTGTGTGAAGGCACAGAATAGAGGAGTGTGAAGTCACAGAATGGAGGTGTGTGAAGTCAGATTGGACGTGTGTGAAGTCACAGAATGGAGGTGTGTGAAGTCATAGAAAGTAGGTGTGTGAAATCAAAGAGGAGGTGGGTGAGGTCAGAATGGAGGTGGGTGAAGTCAGAATGGAGGTGTGTGAAGTCAGAATGGAGGGGTGTGAAGTCACAGAATGGAGGTGTGTGAACTCAGAATGGAGGTGTGTGAAGTCACAGGATGGAGATGTGTGAAGTCATAGAATTGAGGGGTGTGAAGTCATAGAATGGAGGTGTGTGAAGTCACAATGGAGGTGTGTGAAGTCAGAAATGGAGTTGTGTGAAGTGAGAATTGAGGTGTGTGAAGTCACAGAATGAAGGTGTGTGAAGTCAGAGAATGGAGGTGTGTGAAGTCAGAATTGAGGTGTGTGAAATCATAGAACGGAGGTGTGTGAAGTCAGAACGGAGGTGTGTGAGGTCATAGAATGGAGGTGTGTGAAGGCTCAGAATGGTCGTGTGTGAAGTCACAGAATGGAGGCGTGTGAAGTCAGATCGTAGGTGTGTGAAGTCATGGAATGGAGGTGTGTGAACTCAGAATGGAGGTGTGTGAAGTCACGGAATGAAGGTCTGTGAAGTCAGAGAATGGAGGTGTGTGAAGTCAGAATGGAGGTGTGTGAAATCATAGAATGGAGGTGTGTGAATTCAGAATGTAGGAGTGTGAAGTCACAGAATGGAGGTGTGTGAAGTTATAGAATGGAGGTTTGTGAAGTCATTGAATGGAGGTCTGTGAAATCCCAGAATTGAGGTGTTTAAGTCACAGAATGGAGGAGTGTGATATCACAGAATGGAGGTGTGTGAAGTCAGATAGGAGGTGTGTGAAGTCATAGAATGGAGGTGTGTGAAGTCAGAATGTAGGTGTGTGAAGTCATAGAATGGAAGTGTGAGAAGTCACAGAATGGAGGTGTGTGAAGTCACAGAATGGAAGTGTGTGAAGTCATAGAATGGATTTGTGAAGTAAGAATGGATTTGTGTGAAGTCATAGAATGGAGGTCTGTGAAGTCACATAATGGAGGTGTGTGAAGTCATAGAATGGAGGTATGTGAAGTTATAGAATGGAGGTGTGTGAAGTCACAGAATGGAGGTGTGTGAAGTCACAGAATGGATGTGTGTGAAGTCATAGGAAGGAGGTTTGTGAAGTCACAGAATGGAGGTGTGTGAAGTCAGAGAATGGAGGTGTGTGAAGTCAGAATGGAGGTGTCTGAAGTCATAGAATGGAATTGTTTGAAGACGTAGAATGGAGGTGTGTGAAGTCTCAGAATGGAGGTGTGTGAAGTCAGAGAAAGGAGGTGTGTGAAGTCATAGAATGGAGGTGTGTAAAGTCACAGAATGGAGGTTTATGAAGTCATAGAATGGAGGTGTGTGAAGTCACAGAATTTAGGTGTGTGAAGTCAGCATGGAGGTGTGTGAAGTAATAGAATGGAAGTGTTTGAAGACGTAGAATGGAGGTGTGTGTACTCTCCGAATGGAGGTGTGTGAAGTCCTAGAATGGAGGTCTGTGAAATCCCAGAATGTAGGTGTGTGAAGGCACAGAAGAGAGGAGTGTGAAGTCACAGAATGGAGGTGTGCGAAGTCAGATTGGAGGTGTGTGAAGTCATAGAATGGAGGTGTGTGAAGTCATAGAAAGTAGGTGTGTGAAGTCAAAGAGGAGGTGGATGAAGTCAGAATAGAGGTGGGTGAAGTCAGAATGGAGGTGTGTGAAGTCAGAATGGAGGGGTGTGAAGTCACAGAATGGAGGTGTGTGAACTCAGAATGGAGGTGTGTGAAGTCACAGGATGGAGATGTGTGAAGTCATAGAATTGAGGGGTGTGAACTCATAGAATGGAGGTGTGTGAAGTTACAATGGAGGTGTGTGAATTCAGAGAATGGAGTTGTGTGAAGTGAGAATGGAGGTGTGTGAATTCACAGAATGAAGGTGTGTGAAGTCAGAGAATGGAGGTGTGTGAATCAGAAATGAGGTGTGTGAAATCATAGAATAGAGGTGTGTGAAGGCACAAAAGGGATGTGTGTGAAGTCACAGAATGGAGCTCTGTGAAGTCATTGAATGGAGGTGTGTGAAGTCAAAGAGGATGTGTGTGAAGTCAGTATGGATGTGTGTAAATTCACAGAATGGAGGTGTGTGAATTCTGAAGGGAGGTGTGTGAAGACACAGAATAGAGGTGTGTGAAGTCACAGAATGAAATTGTGTGAAGTCAGAGAATGGAGGTGTGTGATGTCAGAATGGAGGTGTGTGAAATCATAGAATGGAGGTGTGTGAAGTCAGAATGGAGGTGTGTGAAGTCATACAATGGAGGTGTGTGAAGTCACCGAATGGAGGTTTGTGAAGTCACAGAATGGAGTTGTGTGAAGTCATAGAATGGAGGTGTGTGAAATCACAGAATGGAGGTGTGTGGAGTCACAGAATGGAGGTGTGTGAAATCACAGAATGGAGGTGTGTGAAGTCATAGAATGGAGGTGTGTGAAGTCAGATCGGAGGTGTGTGAAGTCATGGAATGGAGGTGTGAACTCAGAGTGCAGGTGTGTGAAGTCACGGAATGAAGGTGTGTGAAGTCAGAGAATGGAGGTGTGTGAAGTTAGAATGGAGGTGTGTGAAATCATAGAATGGAGGTGTGTGAATTCAGAATGGAGGAGTGTGAAGTCACAGAATGGAGGTGTGTGAAGGTATAGAATGGAGGTTTGTGAAGTCATTGAATGGAGGTGTGTAAAGTCACAGAATGGAGGTTTATGAAGTCCTAGAATGGAGGTGTGTGAAGTCCTAGAATGGAGGTCTTTGAAATCCCAGAATTGAGGTGTTTAAGTCACAGAATGGAGGAGTGTGATATCACAGAATGGAGGTGTGTGAAGTCAGATAGGAGGTGTGTGAAGTCATAGAATGGAGGTGTGTGAAGTCAGAATGTAGGTGTGTGAAGTCATAGAATGGAAGTGTGTGAAGTCACAGAATGGAGGTGTGTGAAGTCACAGAATGGAAGTGTGTGAAGTCATAGAATGGATTTGTGAAGTAAGAATGGAGTTGTGTGAAGTCATAGAATGGAGGTGTGTGAAGTCACATAATGGAGGTGTGTGAAGTCATAGAATGGAGGTATGTGAAGTTATAGAATGGAGGTGTGTGAAGTCACAGAATGGAAGTGTGTGGACTCAGAATGGAGGTGTGTGGAGTCACAGAATGGAGGTGTGTGAAGTCCTAGAATGGAGGTGTGTGAAGTCATAGAATGGAGGTGTGTGAAGTCACAGAATGGATGTGTGTGAAGTCATAGGAAGGAGGTTTGTGAAGTCACAGAATGGAGGTGTGTGAAGTCAGAATGGAGGTGTGTGAAGTCATAGAATGGAATTGTTTGAAGACGTAGAATGGAGGTGTGTGAAGTCTCAGAATGGAGGTGTGAGAAGTCACAGAATGGAGGTGTATGAAGTCATAGAATGGAGGTGTGTAAAGTCACAGAATGGAGGTGTATGAAGTCATAGAATGGAGGTGTGTGAAGTCACAGAATTTAGGTGTGTGAAGTCAGCATGGAGGTGTGTGAAGTCATAGAATGGAAGTGTTTGAAGACGTAGAATGGAGGTGTGTGAACTCTGAGAATGGAGGTGTGTGAAGTCCTAGAAGGGAGGTCTATTCAATGCCAGAATGGAGGTGTGTGAAGACACAGAATAGAGGAGTGTGAAGTCACAGAATGGAGGTGTGTGAAGTCAGATTGGACGTGTGTGAAGTCATAGAATGGAGGTGTGTGAAGTCATAGAAAGGAGGTGTAGAAGTCATAGAATGGAGGTGTATGAAGTCATAGAATGGATGTTTCTGAAGTAAGAATGAAGGTGTGTGAAGTCATAGAATCGAGGTGTGTGAACTCAAAATGGAGGTGTGTGAACTCATAGAATGGAGGTGTGTGAAGTCATGGAATGAAGGTGTGTGAAGTCAAAGAATGGAGGTGTGTGGAGTCAAACAATAGAGGTGTGTGAAGTCACAGAATGGAGGTGTGTGAAGTCACAGAATGGAAGTATGTGAAGTCAAAACGGACGTGTGTGAAGTCACACAACGGAGTTGTGTGAAGTCACAGAACGGAGGTCTGTGAAGTCAAAATTGTGGTGTGTGAAGTCACAAAATGGATGTTTACGAAGTAAGAATGAAGCTGTGTGAAGTCATAGAATGGAGGTGTGTGAAGTCAGAATGGAGGTGTGTGATGTCACAGAATTGAGGTGTGTGAAGTCACAGAATGGAGGTGTGTTAAGTCACAGAATGGAGGTGTGTGAAGTCATAGAATGGTGGTGTGTGAAGTCATAGAAGGATGTTTGTGAAGTAAGAATGAAGGTGTGTCAAGTCATAGAATGGAGGTGTGTGAAGTCACAGAATGGAGGTGTGTGAAGTCATAGAATGAAGGTGTGTGAAGTCATAGAATGGAGGTGTGTGAGTCATAGAATGGGGTGTGTGAAGTCACAGAATGGAGGTGTGTGAAGTCAGAATGGGGGTGGGTGAAGTCACAGAATTGAGGTGTGTGAATTCAGAATGGTGGTGTGTGAAGTCATAGAATGGAGGTGTGTGAAGTCATAGAATGGAGGTGTGTGAAGTCACAGAATGGAGGTGAGTGAAGTCACAGATTCGAGGTCTGAGAAGTGATAGAATGGAGGTGTGTGATGTCAGAATGGAGGTGTGTGAAGTCATAGAATAGAGGTGTGTGAAGTCAGAATGGAGGTGTGTGAACTCATAGAATGGAGGTGTGTGAAGTCCTAGCATGGAGTTATGTGAAATCATAGAATGGAAGTGTGTGAAGTCATAGAATGGAGGTGTGTGAAGTCACAGAATGGAGGTGTGTGAAATCATAGAATGGAGGTTTCTGAAGTCACAGAATGGAGGTGTGCAAAGTCACAGAATGGAGGTTTGTGAAGTCATAGAATGGAAGTATGTGAAGTCAAATTGGACGGGTGTGAAGTCGGAGAATTGAGGTGTGTGAGGTCATAGAATTGAGGTGGGTGAAATCTTAGAATGGTGGTGTGTGAAGTCATAGAATGGAGGTCTGTGAAGTCACAGAAAGGACGGCTATGAAGTCATACAATGGAGGTGTATGAAGTCACAGAATTGAGGTGTTTGAAGTCATATATTGGAGGTGTGTGAAGTCAAAATGGATGTGTGAAGTCACAGAATGGAGGTGTGTGAACTCACAGAATGGAGGTGTGTGAAGTCACAGAATGGAGGTGTGTGAAGTCACAGAATGGAGGTGTGTTAAGTCACAGAATGGAGGTGTGTGAAGTCACAGAATGCAGGTGTGTGAACTCAGAACAGAGCTGTATTAAGTCACAGAATGGAGGTGTGAGAAGTTATAGAATGGAAGTGTGTGAAGTCATAGAATTGAAGTGTGTGAAGTCAGAATGGAGGTGTGTGAAGTCACCGAACTGAGGTGTGTGAACCCAGAATGGAGGTGTGTGAAGTCACAGAATGGAGGTTTGTGAAGTCATAGAATGGAGGTGTGTGAAGTCATAGAATCGATGTTTCTGAAGTAAAAATGAAGGTGTGTGAAGTAATAGAATGGAGGTGTGTCAAGTCAAAATAGTGGTGTGTGAACTCATCGAATGAATGTGTGTGAACTCATAGAATGGAGGTGTGTGAAGTCATGGAATGGAGGTGTGTGAAGTCAAAGAATTTAGGTGGGTGAAATCCAACAATGGTGGTGTGAAGTCACAGAATGGAAGTGTGTGAAGTCAAAATGGAAGTGTGTGAAGTCACAGAATGGAGGTGTGTGAAGTCACAGAATGGAGTTATGTGAAGTCAAAATGGTGATGTGTGAAGTCACAAATGGTGGTGTGTGAAGTCACAGAATGGAGGTGTGTGAAGTCAAAATGGAGTTGTGTGAAGTCATAGAATGGCGGTGTGTGAAGTCACAAAATGGAGGTGTGTGAAGTCAGAGAATGGAGGTGTGTGAAGTCATAGAATGGAGGTGTGGGAAGTCACAGAATGGAGGTGTGTCAACTCAGAATGGAGGTGTGGGAAGTCACAGAATGGAGGTGTGTGAAGTCAGAATAGAGGTGTGCGAAATCATAGAATGGGGGTGTGTGAAGTCAGAATGGAGCTGTGAGAAGTCATAGAATGGAGGTTTGTGAAGTCAGAATGGAGGTTTGTGAACTCATATAGTAAGGTGTGAGAAGTCACAATGTAGGTGTGTGAAGTCATAGAATGGTGGTTTTTGATGTCAAAGAATGGAGGTGTGTAAAGTCATAGAATGGAGGTTTGTGAAGTCAGATTGGAGGTGTGTGAAATCAGAGAATGGAGGTGTGTCAACTCAGAAATGAGGTGTGTGAAGTCATAGAATGGAGGTGTGTGAAGTCATAGAATGGAGGTGTGTGAAGTCATAGAATGGAGGTGTGTGAAGTCATAGAATGGGGTGTGTGAAGTCACAGAATGGAGGGGTGTGAAGTCAAACAATGGAGGTGTGTGAAGTCAGAATGGAGGTGTGAAGTCATAGAATGTAGGTGGGTGAAGTCATAGAAAGTAGGTGTGTGAAGTGAGTATGGAGGTGTGTGAAGTCACAGAATGGAGATGTGTCAACTCAGAATGGATTTTGTGAAGTCATAGAATGGAGGTGTGTGCAGTCATAGAATGGAGTTGTGCGAAGTCATGAAATGGAGGTGTGTGAAGTCAGAATGGAGGTGTGGTAAGTCACAGAATGGAGGTGTGTGAACTCAGAATGGAGGTGTGTGAAGTCACAGAATGGAGGTGTGTGAAGTCATAGCATGGAGGTATGTGAAATCATAAAATGGAAGTGTGTGAAATCATAGAATGGAGAAGTGTGAAGTCACCGAAGGGAGGTGTGTGAAGTCACATAATGGAGGTGTGTGAAGTCAAAATGGAGGTGTGTGACATCATAAAATGGAGGTGTGTGAAGTCATAGAATGGAGTTGTGTGAAATCATAGAATGGAGGTTTGTGAAGTCACAGAATGGAGGTGTGTGAAGTCACAGAATAGAGGTTTGTGAAGACATAGAATGGAAGTATGTGAAGTCAAATTGGACGGGTGTGGAGTCGGAAAAGTAGGTGTGTGAAGTCATAGAATGGAGGTGGGTGAAGTCATAGAATGGAGGTGTGTGAAGTCATAGAATGGCGGTGTGTGAAGTCACAGAAATGACAGGTATGAAGTCATAGAATGGAGGTGTGTGAAGTCACAGAATTGAGGTGTTTGAAGTCATATATTAGAGGTGTGTGAAGTCAAAATGGATGTGTGAAGTCATAGAATGGAGGTGTGTGAAGTCACAGAATGGAGGTGTGTGAAGTAATAGACTGGAGGTGTTTGAAGTCAGATAATGGAGGTGTGTGAACTCACAATGGAGGTGTGTGAAGTCACTGAATGGAGGTGTGTGCTGTCATAGAATGGAAGTGTGTGAAGTCATAGAATGGAGGTGTGTGAAGTCATGGAATGAAGGTGTGTGAAGTCAAAGAATGGAGGTGTGTGGAGTCAAACAATAGAGGTGTGTGAAGTCACAGAATGGAGGTGTGTGAAGTCACAGAATGGAAGTGTGTGAAGTCAGAATGGAAGTGTGTGAAGTCATAGAATGGAGGTGTGTAAAGTCAGAATGGAGTTGTGTGAAGTCACAGAATGGAGGTGTGTCAACTCAGATGGAGGTATGTGAAGTCACAGAATGGATGTGTGAAGTCATACAATGGAGGTGTGCGAAGTCATGAAATGGAGGTGTGTGAAGTCAGAATGGAGGAGTGTTAACTCACAGAATGGAGGTGTGTGAACTCAGAATGGAGGTGTGTGAACTCACAGAATGGAGGTATGTGAAGTCATAGAATGGAGGTATGTGAAATCATAGAATGGAAGTGTTTGAAGTCATTGAATGAAGGTTTGTGAAGTCATAGAATGTAGATGTGTGAAGTCATAGAATAGAGGAGTGTGAAATCACCGAAGGGAGGTGTGTGAAGTCACATAATGGAGGTGTGTGAAGTCAAAATGGAGGTGTGTGGCGTCATAAAATGGAGGAGTGTGAGGTCATAGAATGGAGGTTTGTGAAGTCACAGAATGGAGGTGTGTGAAGGCACAGAATGGAGGTTTGTCAAGTCATAGAATGGAGGTTGGTGAAGTCACAGAATGGAGGTGTGTGAATTCATAGAATGGAGGTGTGTGAAGTCATAGAATGGAGGAGTGTGAAGTCACAGAATGGACGTGTGTGAAGTCACAGAATGGACGTGTGTGAAGTCACAGAATGGAGGTGTGTGAAGTCACAGAATGGAGGTGTGTGAACTCACAATGGAGGTGTGTGAAGTCACAGAATGGAGGTGTGTGAAGTCATAGAATGGAAGTGTGTGAAGTCAGAGAATGGAGGTGTGTGAAGTCAGAATGGAGGTGTGTGAAGTCAGAATGGAGGTGTGTGAATTCAGAATGGAGGTGTGGGAAGTCACAGAATGGAGGTTTGTGAAGTCATAGAAAGGAGGTGTGTGAAGTCATAGATTGGACGTTTCTGAAGTAAGAATGAAGGTGTGGGAAGTCACAGAATGGAGGTTTGTGAAGTCATAAAATGGAGGTGTGTGAAGTGAAAATGGAGGTGTGTGAATTCATAGAATGGAGGTGTGTGAACTCATAGAATGGAGGTGTGTGAAGTCATGGAATGGAGGTGTGTGAAGTCAAAGAATGGAGGTGTGTGAAGTCAAACAACAGATGTGTGTGAAGTCACAGAATGGAGGTGTGTGAAATCACAAAATGGAAGTTTGTGAAGTCAAAACGGAGGTGTGTGAAATCACAGAATGGAGGTGTGTGAAGTCACAGAATGGAGGTGTGTGAAGTCAAAAAGGTGGGGTGTGAAGTCACAAATGGAGGTGTGTGGAGTCACAGAATGGACATGTGAGAAGTCAAAATGTAGGTTTGTGAATCAAAGAATGGAGGTGTGTGAAGTCATCGAATTGAGGTGTGAGAAGTCATGGAATGGAGGTGTGTGAATTCGCAGAATGGAGGTGTGTAAAGTCAGAGTGGAGGTGTGCGAAGTCATAGAATGTAGGTGTGTGAAGTCATAGAATGGAGGTGTGTGAACTCATAGAATGGATGTTATGTGAAGTCACAATGGAGGTGTGTGAAGTCATAGAATGGTGTTTGTGAAGTCACAGAATGGAGATGTGGAAGTCATAGAATGGAGGTGTGTGAAGTCAGAATGGAGGTGGGTGAAGTCACAGAATTGAGGTGTGTGAATTCAGAATGGTGGTGTGTGAAGTCATAGAATGGATGTGTGTGAAGTCATAGAATGGAGGTGTGTGAAGTCACAGAATGGAGGTGAGTGAAGTCACAGATTCGAGGTCTGAGAAGTGATAGAATGGAGGTGTGTGATGTCAGAATGGAGGTGTGTGAAGTCATAGAATAGAGGTGTGTGAAGTCAGAATGGAGGTGTGTGAACTCATAGAATGGAGGTGTGTGAAGTCATAGCATGGAGTTATGTGAAATCATAGAATGGAAGTGTGTGAAGTCATAGAATGGAGGAGTATGAAGTTATAGAATGTAGATGTGTGAAGTCATAGAATGGAGGTGTGTGAAGTCACCGAAGGGAGGTGTGTGAAGTCACATAATGGAGCTGTGTGAAGTCAAAATGTAGGAGTCTGACGTCCTATAATGGAGGTGTGTGAAGTCACAGAATGGAGGTGTGTGAAATCATAGAATTGAGGTTTCTGAAGTCACAGAATGGAGGTGTGCAAAGTCACAGAATGGAGGTTTGTGAAGTCATAGAATGGAAGTATGTGAAGTCAAATTGGACGGGTGTGAAGTCGGAGAATTGAGGTGTGTGAGGTCATAGAATGGAGGTGGGTGAAATCTTAGAATGGTGGTGTGTGAAGTCATAGAATGGAGGTCTGTGAAGTCACAGAAAGGACGGCTATGAAGTCATACAATGGAGGTGTGTGAAGTCACAGAATTGAGGTGTGTGAAGTCACAGAATGGAGTTATGTGAAGTCAAAATGGTGATGTGTGAAGTCACAAATGGTGGTGTGTGAAGTCACAGAATGGAGGTGTGTGAAGTCAAAATGGAGGTGTGTGAAGTCATAGAATGGCGGTGTGTGAAGTCACAGAATGGAGGTGTGTGAAGTCAGAGAATGGAGGTGTGTGAAGTCATAGAATGGAGGTGTGGGAAGTCACAGAATGGAGGTGTGTCAACTCAGAATGGAGGTGTGGGGAATCACAGAATGGAGGTGTGTGAAGTCAGAATAGAGGTGTGCGAAATCATAGAATGGAGGTGTGTGAAGTGAGAATGGAGCTGTGAGAAGTCATAGAATGGAGGTTTGTGAAGTCAGAATGGAGGTTTGTGAACTCATATAGTGGAGGTGTGAGAAGTCACAACGTAGGTGTGTGAAGTCATAGAATGGGGGTTTTTGATGTCAAAGAATGGAGGTGTGTAAAGTCATAGAATGGAGGTTTGTGAAGTCAGATTGGAGGTGTGTGAAATCAGAGAATGGAGGTGTGTCAAGTCAGAAATGAGGTGTGTGAAGTCATAGAATGGAGGTGTGTGAAGTCATAGAATGGAAGTGTGTGAAATCATAGAATGGAGGTGTGTGAAGTCACAGAATTTAGGTGTGTGAAGTCAGTATGGAGGTGTGTGAACTCATAGAATGGAGGTGTGTGAAGTCACAATGCAGGTGTGTGAAGTCAAAGAATGGAGGTGTGTGAAGTCATAGAATGGAGGAGTGTTAAGTCACAGAATGGAGGTGTGTGAACTCAGAATGGAGGTGTGTGAACTCACAGAATGGAGGTATGTGAAGTCATAGAATGGAGGTATGTGTAATCATAGAATGGAAGTGTTTGAAATCACTGAATAAAGGTTTGTGAAGTCATAGAATGTAGATGTGTGAAGTCATAGAATAGAGGAGTGTAAAATCACCGAAGGGAGGTGTGTGAAGTCACATAATGGAGGTGTGTGAAGTCAAAATGGAGGTGTGTGGCGTCATAAAATGGAGGAGTGTGAGGTCATAGAATCGAGGTTTGTGAAGTCACAGAATGGAGGTGTGTGAAGTCACAGAATGGAGGTTTGTCAAGTCATAGAATGGAGGTGGGTGAAGTCACAGAATGGATGTGTGTGAATTCATAGAATGGAGGTGTGTGAAGTCATAGAATGGAGGTGTGTGAAGTCACAGAATGGACGTGTGTGAAGTCACAGAATGGACGTGTGTGAAGTCACAGAATGGAGGTGTGTGAAGTCACAGAATGGAGGTGTGTGAACTCACAATGGAGATGTGTGAAGTCACAGAATGGAGGTGTGTGAAGTCATAGAATGGAGGTGTGTGAAGTCAGAATGGAGGTGTGTGAATTCAGAATGGAGGTGTGGGAAGTCACAGAACGGAGGATTGTGAAGTCATAGAAAGGAGGTGTGTGAAGTCATAGATTGGACGTTTCTGAAGTAAGAATGAAGGTGTGCGAAGTCACAGAATGGAGGAGTGTGAAGTCATAGAATGTAGATGTGTGAAGTCATAGAATGGAGGTGTGTGAAGTCACCGAAGGGAGGTGTGTGAAGTCACATAATGGAGCTGTGTGAAGTCAACATGTAGGAGTGTGACGTCCTATAATGGAGGTGTATGAAGTCACAGAATGGAGGTGTGTGAAATCATAGAATGGAGGTTTCTGAAGTCACAGAATGGAGGTGTGCAAAGTCACAGAATGGAGGTTTGTGAAGTCATAGAATGGAAGTATGTTAAGTCAAATTGGACGGGTGTGAAGTCGGAGAATTGAGGTGTCTGAGGTCATAGAATGGAGGTGGGTGAAATCTTAGAATGGTGGTGTGTGAAGTCATAGAATGGAGGTGTGTGAAGTCACCGAAGGGAGGTGTGTGAAGTCACATAATGGAGCTGTGTGAAGTCAAAATGTAGTAGTGTGACATCCTATAATGGAGGTGTGTGAAGTCACAGAATGGAGGTGTGTGAACTCACAATGGAGGTGTGTGAAGTCACAGAATGGAGGTGTGTGAAGTCATAGAATGGAAGTGTGTGAAGTCAGAGAATGGAGGTGTGTGAAGTCAGAATGGAGGTGTGTGAAGTCGGAATGGAGGTGTGTGAATTCAGAATGGAGGTGTGGGAAGTCACAGAATGGAGGTTTGTGAAGTCATAGAAAGGAGGTGTGTGAAGTCATAGATTGGATGTTTCTGAAGTAAGAATGAAGGTGTGGGAAGTCACAGAATGGAGGAGTGTGAAGTCATAGAATGTAGATGTGTGAAGTCATAGAATGGAGGTGTGTGAAGTCACATAATGGAGCTGTGTGAAGTCAAAATGTAGGAGTGTGACATCCTATAATGGAGGTGTGTGAAGTCACAGAATTGAGGTGCGTGAAGTCAGAATGGAGGTGTGTGAAGTCAGAATGGAGGCGTGTGAACTCATAGAATGGAGGTGTGTGAAGTCACAATGCAGGTGTGTGAACTCATAGAATGGAGGTGTGTGAAGTCACAATGCAGGTGTGTGAAGTCAAAGAATGGAGGTGTGTGAAGTCATAGAATGGAGGTGTGTGAAGTCACAGAATGGAGGTGTGTGAAGTCACAGAATAGAGGTGTGTGAAGTCATAGGATGGAAGTGTGTGAAGTCAAAGAATGGAGGTGTGTGAAGTCAGAATGGAGGTGTGTGAAATCACCAAATGGAGTTGTGTGAACTCATAATGGAAGTGTGTGAAGTCACAGAATGGTGTTTTGTGAAGTCATAGAATGGAGGTGGGTGAAGTCATAGAATGGATGTTTCTGGAGTAAGAATGAAGGTGTGTGAAGTCATAGAATGGAGGTTTGTGAAGTCATAGAATGGAGGTCTGTGAAGTCACAGAATGGAGGTGAGTGAAGTCACAGATTCGAGGTCTGAGAAGTGATAGAATGGAGGTGTGTGATGTCAGAATGGAGGTGTGTGAAGTCATAGAATAGAGGTGTGTGAAGTCAGAATGGAGGTGGGTGAACTCATAGAATAGAGGTGTGTGAAGTCATAGAATGTAGATGTGTGAAGTCCTAGAATGGAGGTGTGTGAAGTCACGGAAGGGAGGTGTGTGAAGTCACATAATGGAGCTGTGTGAAGTCAAAATGTAGGAGTGTGACGTCCTATAATGGAGGTGTATGAAGTCACAGAATGGAGGTGTGTGAAGTCACAGAATGGAAGTGTGTGAAGTCACAGAATGGAGGTGTGTTAAGTCACAGAATGGAGGTGTGTGAAATCACAGAATGGAGGTGTGTGAACTCAGAATAGAGCTGTATTAAGTCACAGAATGGAGGTGGGAGAAGTTATAGAATGGAAGTGTGTGAAGTCATAGAATTGAAGTGTGTGAAGTCAGAATGGAGGTGTGTGAAGTCACCGAACTGAGGTGTGTGAACCCAGAATGGAAGTGTGTGAAGTCACAGAATGGAGGTTTGCGAAGTCATAGAATGGAGGTGTGTGAAGTCATAGAATCGATGTTTCTGAAGTAAAAATGAAGGTGTGTGAAGTAATAGAATCGAGGTGGTCAAGTCAAAATGGTGTTGAGTGAACTCATAGAATGAATGGGTGTGAACTCATAGAATGGAGGTGTGTGAAGTCATGGAATGGAGGTGTGTGAAGCCATAGAATGGAGGTGTGTGAAGTCTCAGAATGGAGGTGTGTGAAGTCACAGAATGGAGGTGTGTGAAGTCATAGAATGGAGGTGTGTAAAGTCACAGAATGGAGGTTTATGAAGTCATAGAATGGAGGTGTGTGAAGTCACAGAATTTAGGTATGTGAAGTCAGCATGGAGGTGTGTGAAGTCATAGAATGGAAGTGTTTGAAGACGTAGAATGGAGGTGTGTGAACTCTGAGAATGGAGGTGTGTGAAGTCCTAGAATGGAGGTCTATTCAATGCCAGAATGGAGGTGTGTGAAGCCACAGAATAGAGGAGTGTGAAGTCACAGAATGGAGGTGTGTGAAGTCAGATTGGAGGTGTGTGAAGTAGTAGAATGGAGGTGTGTGAAGTCATAGAAAGGAGGTGTGTGAAGTCAAAGAGGAGGTGGGTGAAGTCAGAATGGAGGTGGGTGAAGTCAGAATGGAGGGGTGTGAAGTCACAGAATGTAGGTGTGTGAACTCAGAATGGAGGTGTGTGAAGTCACAGGATGGAGATGTGTGAAGTCATAGAATTGAGGGGTGTGAACTCATAGAATGGAGGTGTGTGAAGTCACAATGGAGGTGTGTGAAGTCAGAAATGGAGTTGTGTGAAGTGAGAATTGAGGTGTGTGAAGTCACAGAATGGAAGTGTGTGAAGTCACAGAATGGAGGTGTGTTAAGTCACAGAATGGAGGTGTGTGAAATCACAGAATGGAGGTGTGTGAACTCAGAATAGAGCTGTATTAAGTCACAGAATGGAGGTGGGAGAAGTTATAGAATGGAAGTGTGTGAAGTCATAGAATTGAAGTGTGTGAAGTCAGAATGGAGGTGTGTGAAGTCACCGAACTGAGGTGTGTGAACCCAGAATGGAAGTGTGTGAAGTCACAGAATGGAGGTTTGCGAAGTCATAGAATGGAGGTGTGTGAAGTCATAGAATCGATGTTTCTGAAGTAAAAATGAAGGTGTGTGAAGTAATAGAATCGAGGTGGTCAAGTCAAAATGGTGTTGAGTGAACTCATAGAATGAATGGGTGTGAACTCATAGAATGGAGGTGTGTGAAGTCATGGAATGGAGGTGTGTGAAGCCATAGAATGGAGGTGTGTGAAGTCTCAGAATGGAGGTGTGTGAAGTCACAGAATGGAGGTGTGTGAAGTCATAGAATGGAGGTGTGTAAAGTCACAGAATGGAGGTTTATGAAGTCATAGAATGGAGGTGTGTGAAGTCACAGAATTTAGGTATGTGAAGTCAGCATGGAGGTGTGTGAAGTCATAGAATGGAAGTGTTTGAAGACGTAGAATGGAGGTGTGTGAACTCTGAGAATGGAGGTGTGTGAAGTCCTAGAATGGAGGTCTATTCAATGCCAGAATGGAGGTGTGTGAAGCCACAGAATAGAGGAGTGTGAAGTCACAGAATGGAGGTGTGTGAAGTCAGATTGGAGGTGTGTGAAGTAGTAGAATGGAGGTGTGTGAAGTCATAGAAAGGAGGTGTGTGAAGTCAAAGAGGAGGTGGGTGAAGTCAGAATGGAGGTGGGTGAAGTCAGAATGGAGGGGTGTGAAGTCACAGAATGTAGGTGTGTGAACTCAGAATGGAGGTGTGTGAAGTCACAGGATGGAGATGTGTGAAGTCATAGAATTGAGGGGTGTGAACTCATAGAATGGAGGTGTGTGAAGTCACAATGGAGGTGTGTGAAGTCAGAAATGGAGTTGTGTGAAGTGAGAATTGAGGTGTGTGAAGTCACAGAATGAAGGTGTGTGAAGTTAGAGAATGGAGGTGTGTGAAGTCAGAATTGAGGTGTGTGAAATCATAGAACGGAGGTGTGTGAAGTCTGAATGGAGGTGTGTGAGGTCATAGAATGGAGGTGTGTGAAGGCTCAGAATGGTCGTGTGTGAAGTCACAGAATGGAGGTGTGTGAAGTCAGATCGGAGGTGTGTGAAGTCATGGAATGGAGGTGTGTGAACTCAGAATGGAGGTGTGTGAAGTCACGGAATAAAGGTGTGTGAAGTTAGAGAATGGAGGTGTGTGAAGTCAGAATGGAGGTGTGTGAAATAATAGAATGGAGGTGTGTGACTTCAGAATGGAGGAATGTGAAGTCATTGAATGGAGGTGTGTAAAGTCACAGAATGGAGGTTTATGAAGTCCTACAATGGAGGTGTGTGAAGTCCTAAAATGGAGGTCTGTGAAATCCCAGAATTGAGGTGTTTAAGTCACAGAATGGAGAAGTGTGATATCACAGAATGGAGGTGTGTGAAGTCAGATAGGAGGTGTGTGAAGTCATAGAATGGAGGTGTGTTAAGTCAGAATGTAGGTGGGTGAAGTCATAGAATGGAAGTGTGTGAAGTCACAGAATGGAGGTGTTTGAAGTCACAGAATGGAAGTGTGTGAAGTCATAGAATGGATTTGTGAAGTAAGAATGGAGTTGTGTGAAGTCCTAGAATGGAGGTGTGTGAAGTCACATAATGTAGGTGTGTGAAGTCATAGAATGGAGGTATGTGAAGTTATAGAATGGAGGTGTGTGAAGTCACAGAATGGAAGTGTGTGGACTCAGAATGGAGGTGTGTGGAGTCACAGAATGGAGGTGTGTGAAGTCCTAGAATGGAGGTGTGTGAAGTCATAGAATGGAGGTGTGTGAAGTCACAGAATGGATGTGTGTGAAGTCATAGGAAGGAGGTTTGTGAATTCACAGAATGGAGGTGTGTGAAGTCAGAGAATGGAAGTGTGTGAAGTCAGAATGGAGGTGTCTGAAGTCATAGAATGGAATTGTTTGAAGACGTAGAATGGAGGTGTGTGAAGTCTCAGAATGGAGGTGTGTGAAGTCAGAGAAAGGAGGTGTGTGAAGTCATAGAATGGAGGTGTGTAAAGTCACAGAATGGAGGTTTATGAAGTCATAGAATGGAGGTGTGTGAAGTTACAGAATTTAGGTGTGTGAAGTCAGCATGGAGGTGTGGGAAGTCATAGAATGGAAGTGTTTGAAGACGTAGAATGGAGGTGTGTGAACTCTGAGAATGGAGGTGTGTGAAGTCCTAGAATGGAGGTCTGTGAAATCCCAGAATGTAGGTGTGTGAAGGCACAGAATAGAGGAGTGTGAAGTCACAGAATGGAGGTGTGTGTAGTCAGATTGGAGGTGTGTGAAGTCATAGAATGGAGGTGTGTGAAGTCATAGAAAGGAGGTGTGTGAAGTCAAAGAGGAGGTGGGTTAAGTCAGAATGGAGGTGGGTGAAGTCAGAATGGAGGTGTGTGAAGTCAGAATGGAGGGGTGTGAAGTCACAGAATGGAGGTGTGTGAACTCAGAATGGAGGTGTGTGAAGTCACAGGATGGAGATGTGTGAAGTCATAGAATTGAGGGGTGCGAACTCATAGAATGGAGGTGTGTGAAGTCACAATGGAGGTGTGTGAAGTCAGAGAATGGAGTTGTGTGAAGTGAGAATGGAGGTGTGTGAATTCACAGATTGAAGGTGTGTGAAGTCAGAGAATGGAGGTGTGTGAATCAGAAATGAGGAGTGTGAAATCATAGAATGGAGGTGTGTGAAGTCAGAATGGAGGTGTGTGAGGTCATAGAATGGAGGTGTGTGAAGGCACAGAAGGGATGTGTGTGAAGTCAAAGAATGGAGCTCTGTGAAGTCATTGAATGGAGGTGTGTGAAGTCAAAGAAGATTTGTGTGAAGCCAGAATGGAGGTGTGTAAATTCATAGAATGGAGGTGTGTGAATTCTGAAAGGAGGTGTGTGAAGACACAGAATGGAGGTGTGTGAAGTCACAGAATGAAGTTGTGTGAAGTCAGAGAATGGAGGTGTGTGAAGTCAGAATGGAGGTGTGAGAAATCATAGAATGGAGGTGTGTGAAGTCAGAATGGAGGGGTGTGAAGTCATAGAATGGAGGTGTGTGAAGTCACAGAATGGAGGTTTGGAAGGCACAGAATGGAGTTGTGTGAAGTCATAGAATGGAGGTGTGTGAAATCACAGAATGGAGGTGTGTGGAGTCACAGAATGGAGGTGTGTGAAGTCACGGAATGGAGGTGTGTGAAGCCATAGAATGGACCTGTGTGAAGTCATAGAATGGTGGTGTATGAAGTCAGAATGGAGGTGTTTAAAGTCGACTGGAGGTGTGTGAAGTCATAGAATGGATTTGTGAAGTAAGAATGGAGTAGTGTGAAGTCATAGAATGGAGGTATGTGAAGTCACAGAATGGAGGTGTGTGAAGTCATAGAATGGAGGTATGTGAGGTTATAGAATGGAGGTGTGTGAAGTCATAGAATGGAAGTGTGTGATCTCAGAATGGAGGTGTGTGGCGTCACAGAATGGAGGTTTGTGAAGTCGTAGAATGGAGGTGTGTGAAGTCATAGAATGGAGGTGTGAGAAGTCAGAATGGAGGTGTGTGAAGTCAGAATGGAGGTGTGTGAAGTCATAGAATGGAGGTGTGTTAAGTCAGAATGGAGGTGTGTGAATTCATAGAATGGAACTGTGTGAAGTCACAGAATGTAGGTGTGTGAAGTCACAGAATGGAGGTGTGTGAAGTCATAGAATGGGGGTGTGTGAAATCAGAATGGAGGTGTTTGAAGTCAGAATAGGTGTGTGAAGTCACAGAATGGAGGTGTGTGCACTCAGAATGGAGGTGTGTGAAGTCACGGAATGGAGATGTGTGAAGTCGTAGAATTGAGGGGTGTGAAGTCATAGAATGGAGGTGTCTGAAGTCACAATGGAGGTGTGTGAAGTCAGAGAATGGAGTTGTGTGAAATGAGAATGGAGTTGTGTGAAGTGAGAATGGAGGTGTGTGAAGTCACAGAATGGAGTTGTGTGAAGTCAGAATTGAGGTGTGTGAAACCATAGAATGGAGGTGTGTGAAGTCAGAATGGAGGTGTGTGAGGTCATAGAATGGAGGTGTGTGAAGGCTCAGAATGGTGGTGTGTGAAGTCAAAGAATGGAGCTGTGTGAAGTCATTGAATGGAGGTGTGTGAAGTCAAAGAGGATGTGTGTAAAGTGAGAATGGAGGTGTGTAAAGTCACAGAATGGAGGTGTGTGAATTCAGAAAGGAGGTGTGTGAAGACAGAGAATGGAGGTGTGCGAAGTCACAGAATGAAGTTGTGTGAAGTCAGAGAATGGAGGTATGTGAAATCATAGAATTGAGGTGTGTGAAGTCAGAATGGATGTGTGTGAAGTCATAGAATGGAGGTGTGTGAAGTCACAGAATGGAGGTGTGTGAAGTCACAGAACGGAGCTGTGTGAAGTCATTAAATGGAAGTGTGTGAAGTCAAAGAGGAGATGTGTGAAGTCAGAATGGAGGTGTGTGAAGTCACAGAATGCAGGTGTGAGAACTCAGAATGGAGGGGTGTGAAGTCACAGAATGGAGGTGTGTGAAGTCATAGAATGGACGTGTGTGAAGTCATAGAATGGAGGTGTGTGAACTCAAAGAATGGAGGTGTGTGAAGTCAGAATGTAGGTGTGCGCAGTCGACTGGAGGTGTGTGAAGTCCTAGAATGGAGGTGTGTGAAGTCATAGAATGGAGGTGTGAGAAGTCAGAATGGAGATGTGTGAAGTCAGAATGGAGGTGTGTGAAGTCATAGAATGGAGAAGTGTGAAGTCCGAATGGAGGTATGTGAAGTCAGAATGGAGATGTGTGAAGTCACAGAATGAGGTGTGTGTAGTCATAGAATGGAGGTGTGTGAATTCAGAATGGAGGTGTGTGAAGAGAGAATGGGTGTGTGAAGTCATGGAATGGAGGTGTCTGAAGTCATAGAATGGTGGTGTGTGAAGTCATAGAAGGGAGGTGTGTGAAGCCATAGAATGGAGGTGTGTGGAGACACAGCGTGTAGGTGTGTGAAGTCACAAAAAGGAGATTGTGAAGTCATATTATGGAGGTGTGTGAAGTCACAGAATGGAGGTGTGTGAAGTCAAAATGGAGGTGTGTGAAGTCATAGAATGGACGTGTGTGAATTCATAGAATGGAGGTCTGTGAAGTCATAGAATGGAGTTGTGTGAAATCACAGAATCGAGGGGTGTGAAGTCACAGAATGGAGGTGTGTGAAGTCATAGAATGGAGGTGTGTCATGACAGAGAACGGAGGTGTGTGAAGCCAGAATGGAGGTGTGTGAAGTCATAATGTAGGTGTGTGAAGTCATAGAATGGCGGTGTGTGAAGTCATAATGTAGGTGTGTGAAGTCATAGAATGGAGGTGTGTGAAAACATAGAATGGAGGTGTGTGAAGCCTCAGAATGGAGGTGTGTGAAGTCACAGAATGGAGGTGTGTGAAGTCATAGCATGGACGTGTGTGAAGTCATAGAATGGAGGTGTGTGAACTCACAGAATGGAGGTGTGTGAAGTCACAGAATGGAGGTGTGTGAAATCATAGAATGGAGGTATGTGAGGTTATAGAATGGAGGTGTGTGAAGTCATAGAATGGAAGTGTGTGATCTCAGAATGGAGGTGTGTGGCGTCACAGAATGGAGGTTTGTGAAGTCGTAGAATGGAGGTGTGTGAAGTCATAGAATGGAGGTGTGAGAAGTCAGAATGGAGGTGTGTGAAGTCAGAATGGAGGTGTGTGAAGTCATAGAATGGAGGTGTGTTAAGTCAGAATGGAGGTGTGTGAATTCATAGAATGGAACTGTGTGAAGTCACAGAATGTAGGTGTGTGAAGTCACAGAATGGAGGTGTGTGAAGTCATAGAATGGGGGTGTGTGAAATCAGAATGGAGGTGTTTGAAGTCAGAATAGGTGTGTGAAGTCACAGAATGGAGGTGTGTGCACTCAGAATGGAGGTGTGTGAAGTCACGGAATGGAGATGTGTGAAGTCGTAGAATTGAGGGGTGTGAAGTCATAGAATGGAGGTGTCTGAAGTCACAATGGAGGTGTGTGAAGTCAGAGAATGGAGTTGTGTGAAGTGAGAATGGAGTTGTGTGAAGTGAGAATGGAGGTGTGTGAAGTCACAGAATGGAGTTGTGTGAAGTCAGAATTGAGGTGTGTGAAACCATAGAATGGAGGTCTGTGAAGTCAGAATGGAGGTGTGTGAGGTCATAGAATGGAGGTGTGTGAAGGCTCAGAATGGTGGTGTGTGAAGTCAAAGAATGGAGCTGTGTGAAGTCATTGAATGGAGGTGTGTGAAGTCAAAGAGGATGTGTGTAAAGTGAGAATGGAGGTGTGTAAAGTCACAGAATGGAGGTGTGTGAATTCAGAAAGGAGGTGTGTGAAGACAGAGAATGGAGGTGTGCGAAGTCACAGAATGAAGTTGTGTGAAGTCAGAGAATGGAGGTATGTGAAATCATAGAATTGAGGTGTGTGAAGTCAGAATGGATGTGTGTGAAGTCATAGAATGGAGGTGTGTGAAGTCACAGAATGGAGGTGTGTGAAGTCACAGAACGGAGCTGTGTGAAGTCATTAAATGGAAGTGTGTGAAGTCAAAGAGGAGATGTGTGAAGTCAGAATGGAGGTGTGTGAAGTCACAGAATGCAGGTGTGAGAACTCAGAATGGAGGGGTGTGAAGTCACAGAATGGAGGTGTGTGAAGTCATAGAATGGACGTGTGTGAAGTCATAGAATGGAGGTGTGTGAACTCATAGAATGGAGGTGTGTGAAGTCAGAATGTAGGTGTGCGCAGTCGACTGGAGGTGTGTGAAGTCCTAGAATGGAGGTGTGTGAAGTCATAGAATGGAGGTGTGAGAAGTCAGAATGGAGATGTGTGAAGTCAGAATGGAGGTGTGTGAAGTCATAGAATGGAGAAGTGTGAAGTCCGAATGGAGGTATGTGAAGTCAGAATGGAGATGTGTGAAGTCACAGAATGAGGTGTGTGTAGTCATAGAATGGAGGTGTGTGAATTCAGAATGGAGGTGTGTGAAGAGAGAATGGGTGTGTGAAGTCATGGAATGGAGGTGTCTGAAGTCATAGAATGGTGGTGTGTGAAGTCATAGAAGGGAGGTGTGTGAAGCCATAGAATGGAGGTGTGTGGAGACACAGCGTGTAGGTGTGTGAAGTCACAAAAAGGAGATTGTGAAGTCATATTATGGAGGTGTGTGAAGTCACAGAATGGAGGTGTGTGAAGTCAAAATGGAGGTGTGTGAAGTCATAGAATGGACGTGTGTGAATTCATAGAATGGAGGTCTGTGAAGTCATAGAATGGAGTTGTGTGAAATCACAGAATCGAGGGGTGTGAAGTCACAGAATGGAGGTGTGTGAAGTCATAGAATGGAGGTGTGTCATGACAGAGAACGGAGGTGTGTGAAGCCAGAATGGAGGTGTGTGAAGTCATAATGTAGGTGTGTGAAGTCATAGAATGGCGGTGTGTGAAGTCATAATGTAGGTGTGTGAAGTCATAGAATGGAGGTGTGTGAAAACATAGAATGGAGGTGTGTGAAGCCTCAGAATGGAGGTGTGTGAAGTCACAGAATGGAGGTGTGTGAAGTCATAGCATGGACGTGTGTGAAGTCATAGAATGGAGGTGTGTGAACTCACAGAATGGAGGTGTGTGAAGTCACAGAATGGAGGTGTGTGAAATCATAGAATGGAGGTATGTGAGGTTATAGAATGGAGGTGTGTGAAGTCATAGAATGGAAGTGTGTGATCTCAGAATGGAGGTGTGTGGCGTCACAGAATGGAGGTTTGTGAAGTCGTAGAATGGAGGTGTGTGAAGTCATAGAATGGAGGTGTGAGAAGTCAGAATGGAGGTGTGTGAAGTCAGAATGGAGGTGTGTGAAGTCATAGAATGGAGGTGTGTTAAGTCAGAATGGAGGTGTGTGAATTCATAGAATGGAACTGTGTGAAGTCACAGAATGTAGGTGTGTGAAGTCACAGAATGGAGGTGTGTGAAGTCATAGAATGGGGGTGTGTGAAATCAGAATGGAGGTGTTTGAAGTCAGAATAGGTGTGTGAAGTCACAGAATGGAGGTGTGTGCACTCAGAATGGAGGTGTGTGAAGTCACGGAATGGAGATGTGTGAAGTCGTAGAATTGAGGGGTGTGAAGTCATAGAATGGAGGTGTCTGAAGTCACAATGGAGGTGTGTGAAGTCAGAGAATGGAGTTGTGTGAAGTGAGAATGGAGTTGTGTGAAGTGAGAATGGAGGTGTGTGAAGTCACAGAATGGAGTTGTGTGAAGTCAGAATTGAGGTGTGTGAAACCATAGAATGGAGGTCTGTGAAGTCAGAATGGAGGTGTGTGAGGTCATAGAATGGAGGTGTGTGAAGGCTCAGAATGGTGGTGTGTGAAGTCAAAGAATGGAGCTGTGTGAAGTCATTGAATGGAGGTGTGTGAAGTCAAAGAGGATGTGTGTAAAGTGAGAATGGAGGTGTGTAAAGTCACAGAATGGAGGTGTGTGAATTCAGAAAGGAGGTGTGTGAAGACAGAGAATGGAGGTGTGCGAAGTCACAGAATGAAGTTGTGTGAAGTCAGAGAATGGAGGTATGTGAAATCATAGAATTGAGGTGTGTGAAGTCAGAATGGATGTGTGTGAAGTCATAGAATGGAGGTGTGTGAAGTCACAGAATGGAGGTGTGTGAAGTCACAGAACGGAGCTGTGTGAAGTCATTAAATGGAAGTGTGTGAAGTCAAAGAGGAGATGTGTGAAGTCAGAATGGAGGTGTGTGAAGTCACAGAATGCAGGTGTGAGAACTCAGAATGGAGGGGTGTGAAGTCACAGAATGGAGGTGTGTGAAGTCATAGAATGGACGTGTGTGAAGTCATAGAATGGAGGTGTGTGAACTCATAGAATGGAGGTGTGTGAAGTCAGAATGTAGGTGTGCGCAGTCGACTGGAGGTGTGTGAAGTCCTAGAATGGAGGTGTGTGAAGTCATAGAATGGAGGTGTGAGAAGTCAGAATGGAGATGTGTGAAGTCAGAATGGAGGTGTGTGAAGTCATAGAATGGAGAAGTGTGAAGTCCGAATGGAGGTATGTGAAGTCAGAATGGAGATGTGTGAAGTCACAGAATGAGGTGTGTGTAGTCATAGAATGGAGGTGTGTGAATTCAGAATGGAGGTGTGTGAAGAGAGAATGGGTGTGTGAAGTCATGGAATGGAGGTGTCTGAAGTCATAGAATGGTGGTGTGTGAAGTCATAGAAGGGAGGTGTGTGAAGCCATAGAATGGAGGTGTGTGGAGACACAGCGTGTAGGTGTGTGAAGTCACAAAAAGGAGATTGTGAAGTCATATTATGGAGGTGTGTGAAGTCACAGAATGGAGGTGTGTGAAGTCAAAATGGAGGTGTGTGAAGTCATAGAATGGACGTGTGTGAATTCATAGAATGGAGGTCTGTGAAGTCATAGAATGGAGTTGTGTGAAATCACAGAATCGAGGTGTGTGAAGTCACAGAATGGAGGTGTGTCATGACAGAGAACGGAGGTGTGTGAAGCCAGAATGGAGGTGTGTGAAGTCATAATGTAGGTGTGTGAAGTCATAGAATGGCGGTGTGTGAAGTCATAATGTAGGTGTGTGAAGTCATAGAATGTAGGTGTGTGAAAACATAGAATGGAGGTGTGTGAAGCCTCAGAATGGAGGTGTGTGAAGTCACAGAATGGAGGTGTGTGAAGTCATAGAATGGACGTGTGTGAAGTCATAGAATGGAGGTGTGTGAACTCACAGAATGGAGGTGTGTGAAATCACAGAATGGAGGTGTTTGAAATCATAGAATGGAGGTGTGTGAAGTCACAGAATGGAGGTGTGTTAAATCACAGAATGGAGGTGTGTGTATTCATAGAATGGAAGTGTGTGAAGTGAAAATGGAGGTGTGTGATGTCACAATGGAGGAGTGTGAAAACACAGCATGGAGGTGTGTGAAGTTATAGCATGGAGGAGTGTGAAGTCTGAATGGAAGTATGTGAAGTCAGGATGGAGACGTGTGAAATGTCAGAATGAGATGTGTGAAGTCACAGAATGTAGGTGTGTGAAGTCACAGAATGGAGGTGTGAGAAGTCAGATTTGAGGTGTGTGAAGTCATAGAATGGAGGTGTGTGAACTCAGAATGGACGTGTGTGAAGTCACAGAATGGAGGTGTGAGAAGTCAGATTTGAGGTGTGTGAAGTCATAGAATGGAGGTGTGTGAACTAAGAATGGATGTGTGTGAAGTCACAGAATGGAGGTGTGAGAAGTGAGATTTGAGGTGTGTGAAGTCATAGAATGGAGGTGTGTGAACTCAGAATGGACGTGTGTGAAGTCAAGGAATGGAGGTGTGTGAAGTCATAGAATGGACGTGTGTGAAGTCACAGAATGGAGGTGTGTGAAGTCAGAATGGAGGGGTGTGAAGTCACAGAATGGAGGTGTGTGAACTCAGAATGGAGGTGTGTGAAGTCACAGGATGGAGATGTGTGAAGTCATAGAATGGAGGTATGTGAAGTTATAGAATGGAGGTGTGTGAAGTCACAGAATGGAGGTGTGTGAACTCAGAATGGAGGTGTGTGAAGTCACTAAATGGAGGTGTGGGAAGGCATAGAATGGAGGTATGTGAAGTTATAGAATGGAGGTGTGTGAAGTCATAGAATGGAGGTGTGAGAAATCAGAATGGAGGTGTGTGAAGTCAGAATGGAAGTGTGTGAAGTCATAGAATGGAGAAGTGTGCATTCCGAATGGAGGTATGTGAAGTCAGAATGGAGATGTGTGAAGTCACAGAATGAGGTGTGTGTAGTCATAGAACGGAGGTGTGTGAAGTCACAGAATGGAGGTGTGTGAAGTCATAGAATGGAGGTGTGTGAATTCAGAATGGAGGTGTGTGAAGAGAGAATGGGTGTGTGAAGTCATGGAATGGAGGTGTCTGAAGTCATAGAATGGTGGTGTGTGAAGTCATAGAATGGAGGTGTGTGAAGCCATAGAATGGAGGTGTGTGGAGACACAGCGTGTAGGTGTGTGAAGTCACAAAAAGGAGATTGTGAAGTCATATTATGGAGGTGTGTGAAGTCACAGAATGGAGGTGTGTGAAGTCAAAATGGAGGTGTGTGAAGTCATAGAATGGAGTTGTGTGAAATCACAGAATCGAGGTGTGTGAAGTCACAGAATAGAGGTGTGTGAAGTCATAGAATGGAGGTGTGTCATGACAGAGAACGGAGGTGTGTGAAGCCAGAATGAGGTGTGTGAAGTCATAATGTAGGTGTGTGAAGTCATAGAATGGAGGTGTGTGAAGTCAGAATGGAGGTGAGTGAAGTCATAGAATGGAGGTGTGTGAAAACATAGAATGGAGGTGTGTGAAGTCTCAGAATGGAGGTGTGTGAAGTCACAGAATGGAGGTGTGTGAAGTCATACAAAGGAGGTGTGTGAAGTCAAAGAGGAGGTGGGTGAAGTCAGAATGGTGGTGGTTGAAGTCAGAATGGAGGTGTGTGAAGTCAGAACGGAGGGGTGTGAAGGCACAGAATGGAGGTGTGTGAACTCAGAATGGAGGTGTGTGAAGTCACAGGATGGAGATGTGTGAAGTCATAGAATTGAGGGGTGTGAACTCATAGAATGGAGGTGTGTGAAGTCACAATGGAGGTGTGTGAAGTCAGAAATGGAGTTGTGTGAAGTGAGAATTGAGGTGTGTGAAGTCACAGAATGAAGGTGTGTGAAGTCAGAGAATGGAGGTGTGTGAAGTCAGAATTGAGGTGTGTGAAATCATAGAACGGAGGTGTGTGAAGTCTGAATGGAGGTGTGTGAGGTCATAGAATGGAGGTGTGTGAAGGCTCAGAATGGTCGTGTGTGAAGTCACAGAATGGAGGTGTGTGAAGTCAGATCGGAGGTGTGTGAAGTCATGGAATGGAGGTGTGTGAACTCAGAATGGAGGTGTGTGAAGTCACGGAATAAAGGTGTGTGAAGTCAGAGAATGGAGGTGTGTGAAGTCAGAATGGAGGTGTGTGAAATCATAGAATGGATGTGTGTGACTTCAGAATGGAGGGGTGTGAAGTCACAGAATGGAGGTGTGTGAAGTTATACAATTTAGGTTTGTGAAGTCATTGAATGGAGGTGTGTAAAGTCACAGAATGGAGGTTTATGAAGTCCTAGAATGGAGGTGTGTGAAGTCCTAGAATGGAGGTCTGTGAAATCCCAGAATTGAGGTGTTTAAGTCACTAAATGGAGAAGTGTGATATCACAGAATGGAGGTGTGTGAAGTCAGATAGGAGGTGTATGAAGTCATAGAATGGAGGTGTGTGAAGTCAGAATGTAGGTGTGTGAAGTCATAGAATGGAAGTGTGTGAAGTCACAGAATGGAGGTGTGTGAAGTCACAGAATGGAAGTGTGTGAAGTCATAGAATGGATTTGTGAAGTAAGAATGGAGTTGTGTGAAGTCATAGAATGGAGGTGTGTGAAGTCACATAATGTAGGTGTGTGAAGTCATAGAATGGAGGTATGTGAAGTTATAGAATGGAGGTGTGTGAAGTCACAGAATGGAAGTGTGTGGACTCAGAATGGAGGTGTGTGGAGTCACAGAATGGAGGTGTGTGAAGTCCTAGAATGGAGGTGTGTGAAGTCATAGAATGGAGGTATGTGAAGTCACAGAATGGATGTGTGTGAAGTCATAGGAAGGAGGTTTGTGAATTCACAGAATGGAGGTGTGTGAAGTCAGAGAATGGAGGTGTGTGAAGTCAGAATGGAGGTGTCTGAAGTCATAGAATGGAATTGTTTGAAGACGTAGAATGGAGGTGTGTGAAGTCTCAGAATGGAGGTGTGTGAAGTCAGAGAAAGGAGGTGTGTGAAGTCATAGAATGGAGGTGTGTAAAGTCACAGAATGGAGGTTTATGAAGACATAGAATGGAGGTGTGTGAAGTCACAGAATTTAGGTGTGTGAAGTCAGCATTTAGGTGTGGGAAGTCATAGAATGGAAGTGTTTGAAGACGTAGAATGGAGGTGTGTGAACTCTCAGAATGGAGGTGTGTGAAGTCCTAGAATGGAGGTCTGAGAAATCCCAGAATGTAGGTGTGTGAAGGCACAGAATAGAGGAGTGTGAAGTCACAGAATGGAGGTGTGTGAAGTCAGATTGGAGGTGTGTGAAGTCATAGAAAGGAGGTGTGTGAAGTCAAAGAGGAGGTGGGTTAAGTCAGAATGGAGGTGGGTGAAGTCAGAATGGAGGTGTGTGAAGTCAGAATGGAGGGGTGTGAAGTCACAGAATGGAGGTGTGTGAACTCAGAATGGAGGTGTGTGAAGTCACAGGATGGAGATGTGTGAAGTCATAGAATTGAGGGGTGCGAACTCATAGAATGGAGGTGTGTGAAGTCACAAAGGAGGTGTGTGAAGTCAGAGAATGGAGTTGTGTGAAGTGAGAATGGAGGTGTGTGAATTCACAGATTGAAGGTGTGTGAAGTCAGAGAATGGAGGTGTGTGAATCAGAAATGAGGAGTGTGAAATCATAGAATGGAGGTGTGTGAAGTCAGAATGGAGGTGTGTGCGGTCATAGAATGGAGGTGTGTGAAGGCACAGAAGGGATGTGTGTGAAGTCAAAGAATGGAGCTCTGTGAAGTCATTGAATGGAGGTGTGTGAAGTCAAAGAGGATGTGTGTGAAGCCAGAATGGAGGTGTGTAAATTCATAGAATGGAGGTGTGTGAATTCTGAAAGGAGGTGTGTGAAGACACAGAATGGAGGTGTGTGAAGTCACAGAATGAAGTTGTGTGAAGTAAGAGAATGGAGGTGTGTGAAGTCAGAATGGAGGTGTGTTAAGTCACAGAATGGATGTTTCTGAAGGAAGAATGAAGGTGTGTGAAGTCATAGAATGTAGGTGTGTGAATTCAAAATGGTGGTGTGTGAAGTCATAGAATGTATGTGTGTGAACTCATAGAATGGAGGTGTGTGAAGTCATGGAATGGAAGTGTGTGAAGTCAAAATGGAGGTGTGTGAAGTCACAGAACGGAGGTGTGTGAGGTCATAGAATGGAGGTGTGTGAAGGCTCAGAATGGTCGTGTGTGAAGTCACAGAATGGAGGCGTGTGAAGTCAGATCGTAGGTGTGTGAAGTCATGGAATGGAGGTGTGTGAACTCAGAATGGAGGTGTGTGAAGTCACGGAATGAAGGTCTGTGAAGTCAGAGAATGGAGGTGTGTGAAGTCAGAATGGAGGTGTGTGAAATCATAGAATGGAGGTGTGTGAATTCAGAATGTAGGAGTGTGAAGTCACAGAATGGAGGTGTGTGAAGTTATAGAATGGAGGTTTGTGAAGTCATTGAATGGAGGTCTGTGAAATCCCAGAATTGAGGTGTTTAAGTCACAGAATGGAGGAGTGTGATATCACAGAATGGAGGTGTGTGAAGTCAGATAGGAGGTGTGTGAAGTCATAGAATGGAGGTGTGTGAAGTCAGAATGTAGGTGTGTGAAGTCATAGAATGGAAGTGTGAGAAGTCACAGAATGGAGGTGTGTGAAGTCACAGAATGGAAGTGTGTGAAGTCATAGAATGGATTTGTGAAGTAAGAATGGATTTGTGTGAAGTCATAGAATGGAGGTCTGTGAAGTCACATAATGGAGGTGTGTGAAGTCATAGAATGGAGGTATGTGAAGTTATAGAATGGAGGTGTGTGAAGTCACAGAATGGAGGTGTGTGAAGTCACAGAATGGATGTGTGTGAAGTCATAGGAAGGAGGTTTGTGAAGTCACAGAATGGAGGTGTGTGAAGTCAGAGAATGGAGGTGTGTGAAGTCAGAATGGAGGTGTCTGAAGTCATAGAATGGAATTGTTTGAAGACGTAGAATGGAGGTGTGTGAAGTCTCAGAATGGAGGTGTGTGAAGTCAGAGAAAGGAGGTGTGTGAAGTCATAGAATGGAGGTGTGTAAAGTCACAGAATGGAGGTTTATGAAGTCATAGAATGGAGGTGTGTGAAGTCACAGAATTTAGGTGTGTGAAGTCAGCATGGAGGTGTGGGAAGTAATAGAATGGAAGTGTTTGAAGACGTAGAATGGAGGTGTGTGTACTCTCCGAATGGAGGTGTGTGAAGTCCTAGAATGGAGGTCTGTGAAATCCCAGAATGTAGGTGTGTGAAGGCACAGAAGAGAGGAGTGTGAAGTCACAGAATGGAGGTGTGCGAAGTCAGATTGGAGGTGTGTGAAGTCATAGAATGGAGGTGTGTGAAGTCATAGAAAGTAGGTGTGTGAAGTCAAAGAGGAGGTGGGTGAAGTCAGAATAGAGGTGGGTGAAGTCAGAATGGAGGTGTGTGAAGTCAGAATGGAGGGGTGTGAAGTCACAGAATGGAGGTGTGTGAACTCAGAATGGAGGTGTGTGAAGTCACAGGATGGAGATGTGTGAAGTCATAGAATTGAGGGGTGTGAACTCATAGAATGGAGGTGTGTGAAGTTACAATGGAGGTGTGTGAATTCAGAGAATGGAGTTGTGTGAAGTGAGAATGGAGGTGTGTGAATTCACAGAATGAAGGTGTGTGAAGTCAGAGAATGGAGGTGTGTGAATCAGAAATGAGGTGTGTGAAATCATAGAATAGAGGTGTGTGAAGGCACAAAAGGGATGTGTGTGAAGTCACAGAATGGAGCTCTGTGAAGTCATTGAATGGAGGTGTGTGAAGTCAAAGAGGATGTGTGTGAAGTCAGTATGGATGTGTGTAAATTCACAGAATGGAGGTGTGTGAATTCTGAAGGGAGGTGTGTGAAGACACAGAATAGAGGTGTGTGAAGTCACAGAATGAAATTGTGTGAAGTCAGAGAATGGAGGTGTGTGATGTCAGAATGGAGGTGTGTGAAATCATAGAATGGAGGTGTGTGAAGTCAGAATGGAGGTGTGTGAAGTCATACAATGGAGGTGTGTGAAGTCACCGAATGGAGGTTTGTGAAGTCACAGAATGGAGTTGTGTGAAGTCATAGAATGGAGGTGTGTGAAATCACAGAATGGAGGTGTGTGGAGTCACAGAATGGAGGTGTGTGAAATCACAGAATGGAGGTGTGTGAAGTCATAGAATGGAGGTGTGTGAAGTCAGATCGGAGGTGTGTGAAGTCATGGAATGGAGGTGTGAACTCAGAATGCAGGTGTGTGAAGTCACGGAATGAAGGTGTGTGAAGTCAGAGAATGGAGGTGTGTGAAGATAGAATGGAGGTGTGTGAAATCATAGAATGGAGGTGTGTGAATTCAGAATGGAGGAGTGTGAAGTCACAGAATGGAGGTGTGTGAAGTTATAGAATGGAGGTTTGTGAAGTCATTGAATGGAGGTGTGTAAAGTCACAGAATGGAGGTTTATGAAGTCCTAGAATGGAGGTGTGTGAAGTCCTAGAATGGAGGTCTTTGAAATCCCAGAATTGAGGTGTTTAAGTCACAGAATGGAGGAGTGTGATATCACAGAATGGAGGTGTGTGAAGTCAGATAGGAGGTGTGTGAAGTCATAGAATGGAGGTGTGTGAAGTCAGAATGTAGGTGTGTGAAGTCATAGAATGGAAGTGTGTGAAGTCACAGACTGGAGGTGTGTGAAGTCACAGAATGGAAGTGTGTGAAATCATAGAATGGATTTGTGAAGTAAGAATGGAGTTGTGTGAAGTCATAGAATGGAGGTGTGTGAAGTCATATAATGGAGGTGTGTGAAGTCATAGAATGGAGGTATGTGAAGTTATAGAATGGAGGTGTGTGAAGTCACAGAATGGAAGTGTGTGGACTCAGAATGGAGGTGTGTGGAGTCACAGAATGGAGGTGTGTGAAGTCCTAGAATGGAGGTGTGTGAAGTCATAGAATGGAGGTGTGTGAAGTCACAGAATGGATGTGTGTGAAGTCATAGGAAGGAGGTTTGTGAAGTCACAGAATGGAGGTGTGTGAAGTCAGAATGGAGGTGTGTGAAGTCATAGAATGGAATTGTTTGAAGACGTAGAATGGAGGTGTGTGAAGTCTCAGAATGGAGGTGTGAGAAGTCACAGAATGGAGGTGTATGAAGTCATAGAATGGAGGTGTGTAAAGTCACAGAATCGAGGTGTATGAAGTCATAGAATGGAGGTGTGTGAAGTCACAGAATTTAGGTGTGTGAAGTCAGCATGGAGGTGTGTGAAGTCATAGAATGGAAGTGTTTGAAGACGTAGAATGGAGGTGTGTGAACTCTGAGAATGGAGGTGTGTGAAGTCCTAGAAGGGAGGTCTATTCAATGCCAGAATGGAGGTGTGTGAAGACACAGAATAGAGGAGTGTGAAGTCACAGAATGGAGGTGTGTGAAGTCAGATTGGACGTGTGTGAAGTCATAGAATGGAGGTGTGTGAAGTCATAGAAAGGAGGTGTAGAAGTCATAGAATGGAGGTGTATGAAGTCATAGAATGGATGTTTCTGAAGTAAGAATGAAGGTGTGTGAAGTCATAGAATCGAGGTGTGTGAACTCAAAATGGAGGTGTGTGAACTCATAGAATGGAGGTGTGTGAAGTCATGGAATGAAGGTGTGTGAAGTCAAAGAATGGAGGTGTGTGGAGTCAAACAATAGAGGTGTGTGAAGTCACAGAATGGAGGTGTGTGAAGTCACAGAATGGAAGTATGTGAAGTCAAAACGGACGTGTGTGAAGTCACACAACGGAGTTGTGTGAAGTCACAGAACGGAGGTCTGTGAAGTCAAAATTGTGGTGTGTGAAGTCACAAAATGGATGTTTACGAAGTAAGAATGAAGCTGTGTGAAGTCATAGAATGGAGGTGTGTGAAGTCAGAATGGAGGTGTGTGATGTCACAGAATTGAGGTGTGTGAAGTCACAGAATGGAGGTGTGTTAAGTCACAGAATGGAGGTGTGTGAAGTCATAGAATGGTGGTGTGTGAAGTCATAGAAGGATGTTTGTGAAGTAAGAATGAAGGTGTGTCAAGTCATAGAATGGAGGTGTGTGAAGTCACAGAATGGAGGTGTGTGAAGTCATAGAATGAAGGTGTGTGAAGTCATAGAATGGAGGTGTGTGAGTCATAGAATGGGGTGTGTGAAGTCACAGAATGGAGGTGTGTGAAGTCAGAATGGAGGTGGGTGAAGTCACAGAATTGAGGTGTGTGAATTCAGAATGGTGGTGTGTGAAGTCATAGAATGGAGGTGTGTGAAGTCATAGAATGGAGGTGTGTGAAGTCACAGAATGGAGGTGAGTGAAGTCACAGATTCG
>JANJXV010002111.1:0-47439 GCA_024803745.1 Megascapheus bottae
AAGTCATAGAATGGAGGTGTGTGATCATAGAGTGGATGTTTGTGAAGTAAGAATGAAGGTGTGTTAAGTCATAGAATGGGGGTGTGTGAAGGCACAGGATGGAGGTGTGTGAAGTCATAGAATGGAGCTGCGTGAAGTCATAATGGAGGTGTGTGAAGTCATACAATGGAGGTGTGTGAACTCACAATGGAGGTGTGTGAAGTCAGAGAATGGAGGTGTGTGAAGTCACAGAATTGATGTTTGTGAAGTCAGAATGGAGGTGTGTGAAGTCAGAATGGAGGTGTGTGAAGTCATAGAATGGAGGTGTGTGAAGTCGTAGAATGGAGGTGTGTGAAGTCATAGAATGGACCTGTGTGAAGTCAGATTGGAGTTGTGTGAAGTCACAGAATGGAGGTGTGTGAAGTCACAGAATGAATGTGTGTGAAGTCATAGAATGGAGGTGTGTGAAGTCATAGAATGGATGTGTGTGAAGTCATAATGGAGGTGTGTGAAGTCACAGAATTGAGGTGTGTGAAGTCACAGAATGGAGGTTTGTGAAGTCATAGAATGGAGGTGTGTGAAGTCATAGAATGGAGGTATGTGAAGTCATAGAATGGATGTTTGTGAAGTAAGAATGAAGGTGTGTTAAGTCATAGAATGGAGGTGTGTGAAGGCACAGAATGTAGGTGTGTGAAGTCATAGGATGGAGCTGTTTGAAGTCAGAATTGAGGTGTGTGAAGTCACAGAATGGAGGTGTGTGAACTCAGAATGGTGGTGTGTGAAGTCACAGAATGGAGGTGTGTTAAGTCAGAGAACGGAGGTGTTTGAACTCAGAATGGAGGTGTGTGAAATCACACAGAATGGAGGTGTGTGAAGTCATAGAATGGAGGTGTGTGAAATCATAGAATAGAGGTGTGGGAAGGCACAGAGTGGAGCTGTGTGAAGTCAGATTGGAGGTGTGCGAAGTCACAGAATGGAGTTGTGTGAAGTCATTGAATGGAGCTGGGTGAAGTCAGAATGGAGGTGTGTGAAGTCACAGAATTGAGGTGTGTGAACTCAGAACGGAGGTGTGTGAAGTCACAGAATCTAGGTGTGTGAAGGCATAGAATGGAGGTGTGTGAAGTCATAGAATGGAGGTGTGTGAAGTCATAATGGAGGTGTGTGAAGTCACAGAATTGAGGTGTGAAGTCACTGAATGGAGGTGTGTGCAGTCATAGAACGGAGGTGTGTGAAGTCATAGAATGGAGGTGTGTGATCATAGAATGGATGTTTGTGAAGTAAGAATGAAGGTGTGTTAAGTCATAGAATGGAGGTGTGTGAAGGCACAGAATGGAGGTGTGTGAAGTCATAGAATGGAGCTGCGTGAAGTAATAATGGATGTGTGTGAAGTCATAGAATGGAGGTGTGTGAACTCACAATGGAGGTGTGTGAAGTCAAAGAATGGAGGTGTGTGAAGTCATAGAAAGGAATTGTGTGAAGTCATAGAATGGAGGTGTGTGAAGCCAGAATTGAGGTGTGTGAAGTCACAGAATTGAGGTCTGTGAACTCAGAATGGAGGTGTGGGAAGACACAGAATGGAGGTTTGTGAAGTCACAGAATGGAGGTGTGTGAAGTCAGAATGGAGGTGTGGGAACTCATAGAATGGAGGTGTGTGAAGTCACAATGGAGGTATGTGAAGTCATAGAATGGAGGTGTGGAAGTCATAGAATGGAGGTGTGTGAAGTCAGAATGGAGGTGTGTGAAGTCATAGAATGGAGGTTTGAGAAGTTATAATGTAGGTGTGTGAAGTCACAGAATTGAGGTGTGTGAAGTCACAGAATGGAGGTGTGTAAAGTCATAGAATGGAGGTGTGTGAAGTCATAGAATGGAGGTGTGTGAAGTCATAGAATGAATGTTTGTGAAGTAAGAATGAAGGTGTGTTAAGTCATATAATGGAGATGTGTGAAGGGACAGAATGGAGGTGTGTGAAGTCATAGAATGGAGCTGTGTGAAGTCAGAATGGAGGTGTGTGAAGTCATAGAATGGAGGTGTGTGACGTCAAAGAATGGAGGTGTGTGAAGTCATAGAATCAGGTGTGTGAACTCACAATGGAGATGTATGAACTCAAAAAATGGAGGTGTGTGAAGTCAAAGAATGGAAGTGTGTGAAGTCATAGAATGGAGGTGTGTGAAGTCATAGAATGGAGGTGTGTGAAGTCATAGAATGGAGGTGTGTGAAGTCACAGAATTGATGTTTGTGAAGTCAGAATGGAGGTGTGTGAAGTCAGAATGGAGGTTTGTGAAGTCATAGAATGGAGGTGTGTGAAGTCACAGAATTGATGTTTGTGAATTCAGAATGGAGGTGTGTGAACTCACAATGGAGGTGTGTGAAGTCAAAGAATGGAGGTGTGTGAAGTCAGAACTGATGTTTGTGAAGTCTGAATGGAGGTGTGTGAAGTCAGAATGGAGGTGTATGAAGTCATAGAATGGAGGTGTGTGAAGTCACAATGCACGTGTGTGAAGTCATAGAATGGAGGTGTGTGAAGTCAGAATGGAGTTGTGTGAAGTCATAGAATGGAGGTGTGTGAAATCAGAATGGAGGTGTGTGAAGTCATAGAATGGAGGTGTGTGAAGTCACAGAATTGATGTTTGTGAAGTCAGAATGGACGTGTGTGAAGTCAGAATGGAGGTTTGTGAAGTCATAGATTGGAGGTGTGTGAAGTCATAGAATGGAGGTGTGTGAAGTCATAGAATGGAGGTGTGTGAAGTCATAATGGAGGTGTGTGAAGTCACAGAATTGAGGTGTGAAGTCACTGAATGGAGGTGTGTGCAGTCATAGAATGGAGGTGTGTGAAGTCATAGAATGGAGGTGTGTGATCATAGAATGGATGTTTGTGAAGTAAGAATGAAGGTGTGTTAAGTCATAGAATGGAGGTGTGTGAAGGCACAGAATGGAGGTGTGTGAAGTCATAGAATGGAGCTGCGTGAAGTAATAATGGATGTGTGTGAAGTCATAGAATGGAGGTGTGTGAACTCACAATGGAGGTGTGTGAAGTCAAAGAATGGAGGTGTGTGAAGTCATAGAAAGGAATTGTGTGAAGTCATAGAATGGAGGTGTGTGAAGCCAGAATTGAGGTGTGTGAAGTCACAGAATTGAGGTCTGTGAACTCAGAATGGAGGTGTGGGAAGACACAGAATGGAGGTTTGTGAAGTCACAGAATGGAGGTGTGTGAAGTCAGAATGGAGGTGTGGGAACTCATAGAATGGAGGTGTGTGAAGTCACAATGGAGGTATGTGAAGTCATAGAATGGAGGTGTGGAAGTCATAGAATGGAGGTGTGTGAAGTCAGAATGGAGGTGTGTGAAGTCATAGAATGGAGGTTTGAGAAGTTATAATGTAGGTGTGTGAAGTCACAGAATTGAGGTGTGTGAAGTCACAGAATGGAGGTGTGTAAAGTCATAGAATGGAGGTGTGTGAAGTCATAGAATGGAGGTGTGTGAAGTCATAGAATGAATGTTTGTGAAGTAAGAATGAAGGTGTGTTAAGTCATATAATGGAGATGTGTGAAGGGACAGAATGGAGGTGTGTGAAGTCATAGAATGGAGGTGTGTGAAGTCATAGAATCAGGTGTGTGAACTCACAATGGAGATGTATGAACTCAAAAAATGGAGGTGTGTGAAGTCAAAGAATGGAAGTGTGTGAAGTCATAGAATGGAGGTGTGTGAAGTCATAGAATGGAGGTGTGTGAAGTCATAGAATGGAGGTGTGTGAAGTCACAGAATTGATGTTTGTGAAGTCAGAATGGAGGTGTGTGAAGTCAGAATGGAGGTTTGTGAAGTCATAGAATGGAGGTGTATGAAGTCATAGAATGGAGTTGTGTGAAGTCATAGAATGGAGGTGTGTGAAGTCACAGAATTGATGTTTGTGAATTCAGAATGGAGGTGTGTGAACTCACAATGGAGGTGTGTGAAGTCAAAGAATGGAGGTGTGTGAAGTCAGAACTGATGTTTGTGAAGTCTGAATGGAGGTGTGTGAAGTCAGAATGGAGGTGTATGAAGTCATAGAATGGAGGTGTGTGAAGTCACAATGCACGTGTGTGAAGTCATAGAATGGAGGTGTGTGAAGTCAGAATGGAGTTGTGTGAAGTCATAGAATGGAGGTGTGTGAAATCAGAATGGAGGAGTGTGAAGTCATAGAATGGAGGTGTGTGAAGTCACAGAATTGATGTTTGTGAAGTCAGAATGGACGTGTGTGAAGTCAGAATGGAGGTTTGTGAAGTCATAGATTGGAGGTGTGTGAAGTCATAGAATGGAGGTGTGTGAAGTCATAGAATGGAGGTGTGTGAAGTCACAGAATTGATGTTTGTGATTTCAGAATGGAGGTGTGTGAACTCACAATGGAGGTGTGTGAAGTCAAAGAATGGAGGTGTGTGAAGTCACAGAATTGATGTTTGTGAAGTCAGAATGGAGGTGTGTGAAGTCATAGAATGGAGGTGTGTGAAGTCGTAGAATGGAGGTGTGTGAAGTCATAGAATCGACCTGTGTGAAGTCAGATTGGAGTTGTGTGAAGTCACAGAATGGAGGTGTGTGAAGTCACAGAATGAATGTGTGTGAAGTCATAGAATGGAGGTGTGTGAAGTCATAGAATGGATGTGTGTGAAGTCATAATGGAGGGGTGTGAGGTCACAGAATTGAGGTGTGTGAAGTCACAGAATGGAGGTTTGTGAAGTCATAGAATGGAGGTGTGTGAAGTCATAGAATGGAAGTATGTGAAGTCATAGAATGGATGTTTGTGAAGTAAGAATGAAGGTGTGTTAAGTCATAGAATGGATGGGTGTGAAGGCACAGAATGTAGGTGTGTGAAGTCATAGGATGGAGCTGTATTGAAGTCACAATTGAGGTGTGTGAAGTCACATAATGGAGGTGTGTGAACTCAGAATGGTGGTGTGTGAAGTCACAGAATGGAGGTGTGTTAAGTCAGAGAACGGAGGTGTTTGAACTCAGAATGGAGGTGTGTGAAATCACAGAATGGAGGTTTGTGAAGTCATAGAATGGAGGTGTGTGAAGTCATAGAATGGAGGTGTGTGAAGTCACAGAATTGATGTTTGTGAATTCAGAATGGAGGTGTGTGAACTCACAATGGAGGTGTGTGAAGTCAAAGAATGGAGGTGTGTGAAGTCAGAACTGATGTTTGTGAAGTCATTATGGAGGTTTGTGAAGTCAGAATGGAGGTGTATGAAGTCATAGAATGGAGGTGTGGGAAGTCACAATGCACGTGTGTGAAGTCATAGAATGGAGGTGTGTGAAGTCAGAATGGAGTTGTGTGAAGTCATAGAATGGAGGTGTGTGAAGTCAGAATGGAGGTGTGTGAAGTCATAGAATGGAGGTGTGTGAAGTCATAGAATGCAGGTGTGTGAAGTCATAGAATGGAGGTGTGTGAAGTCACAGAATTGATGTTTGTGAAGTCAGAATGGACGTGTGTGAAGTCAGAATGGAGGTTTGTGAAGTCATAGATTGGAGGTGTGTGAAGTCATAGAATGGAGGTGTGTGAAGTCATAGAATGGAGGTTTGTGAAGTCACAGAATTGATGTTTGTGATTTCAGAATGGAGGTGTGTGAAATCACAGAATGGAGGTGTGTGAAGTCATAGAATGGAGGTATGTGAAGTCATAGAATGGTGGTGTGTGAAGTCACAGAATGGAGGTGTGGAAGTCATAGAATGGAGGTGTGTGAGGTCAGAATCGAGGTGTGTGAACTCACAATCGAGGTGTGTGCAGTCAAAGAATGGAGGTGTGTGAAGTCACAGAATTGATGTTTGTGAAGTCAGAATGGAGGTGTGTGAAGTCAGAATGGAGGTGTATGAAGTCATAGAATGGAGCTGTGTGAAGTCACAATGGAGATGTGTGAAGTCATAGAATGGAGGTGTGTGAAGTCACAGAATGGAGGTGTGTGAACTCATAGAATGGAGCTGTGTGAAGTCAGATTGGAGTTGTGTGAAGTCACAGAATGGAGGTGGGTGAAGTCATAGAATGGAGGTGTGTGAAATCATAGAATGGAGGTGTGGGAAGGCACAGAGTGGAGCTGTGTGAAGTCAGATTGGAGGTGTGCGATGTCACAGCATGGAGGTGTGTGAAGTCATTGAATGGAGCTGGGTGAAGTCAGAATGGAGGTGTGTGAAGTCACAGAATTGAGGTGTGTGAACTCAGAACGGAGGTGTGTGAAGTCACAGAATCTAGGTGTGTGAAGTCATAGAATGGAGGTGTGTGAAGTCATAGAATGGAGGTGTGTGAAGTCATAATGGAGGTGTGTGAAGTCACACATTGAGGTGTGTGAAGTCACAGAATGGAGGTTGGTGAAGTCATAGAATGGAGGTGTGTGAAGCAGAACGGAGGTGTGTGAAATCATAGAATGGAGGTGTGTGAAGTCAAAGAATGGAGGTGTGTGAAGTCATCGAATGGAGGTGTGTGAAGTCATGGAATGGAGGTGTGTGAAGACACAGAATAGAGGTGTGTGATGTCAGAATGGAGTTGTGTGAAGTCATAGAATGGAGGTGTGTGAAGTCTGAATGGTGGTGTGTGAAGTCATAGAATGGAGGTGTGTGAAGTCAGAATGGAGGTGTGTGAAATCATAGAATGGAGGTGTGTGAAGTCACAATGGAGGAGTGTGAAATCATAGAATGGAGGTGTGTGAAGTCACAGTATGGAGGTGTGTGAAGTCATAGAATGAAGCTGTGTGAAGTGAGAATTGACGTGTGTGAAGTCACAGAATGGAGGCTTGTGAAGTGAGAATGGAGGTGTGTGAAGTCACAGAATGGAGGTGTGTTAAGTCAGAGAACGGAGGTGTTTGAACTCAGAATGGAGGTGTGTGAAATCACAGAATGGAGGTGTGTGAAGTCATAGAATGGAGGTGTGTGAAATCATAGAATAGAGGTGTGGGAAGGCATAGAGTGGAGCTGTGTGAAGTCAGATTGGAGATGTGCGAAGTCACAGAATGGAGTTGTGTGAAGTCATTGAATGGAGCTGGGTGAAGTCAGAATGGAGGTGTGTGAAGTCACAGAATTGAGGTGTGTGAACTCAGAACGGAGGTGTGTGAAGTCACAGAATCTAGGTGTGTGAAGGCATAGAATGGAGGTGTGTGAAGTCATAGAAAGGAGGTGTGTGAAGTCATAATGGAGGTGTGTGAAGTCACAGAATTGAGGTGTGTGAAGTCACAGAATGGAGGTGTGTGAAGTCATAGAATGGAGGTGTGTGGAGTCAGAACGGAGGTGTGTGAAATCATAGAATGGAGTTGTGTGAAGTCAAAGAATGGAGGTTTGTGAAGTCATCGAATGGAGGTGTGTGAAGTCATGGAATGGAGGTGTGTGAAGTCACAGAATGGAGGTGTGTGAAGTCAGAATGGAGTTGTGTGAAGTCATAGAATGGAGGTGTGTGAAGGCAGAATGGAGGTGTGTGAAGTCATAGAATGGAGGTGTGTGAAGTCAGAATGGAGGTGTGTAAACTCATAGAATGTAGGTGTGTGAAGTCACAATGGTGGTGTGTGAAATCATAGAATGGAGGTGTGTGAAGTCACAGAATGGAGGTGTGAAGTCAGAGAATGGAGGTGTGTGAAGTCATAGAATGCAGGTGTGTGAAGTCATAATGGAGGTGTGTGAAGTCATAGAATGGAGGTGTGTGAAGTCACAGAATTGATGTTTGTGAAGTCAGAATGGAGGTGTGTGAAGTCAGAATGGAGGTGTATGAAGTCATAGAATGGAGCTGTGTGAAGTCACAATGGAGATGTGTGAAGTCATAGAATGGAGGTGTGTGAAGTCACAGAATGGAGGTGTGTGAAGTCATAGAATGGAGCTGTGTGAAGTCAGATTGGAGTTGTGTGAAGTCACAGAATGGAGGTGTGTGAAGTCACAGAATTGATGTTTGTGAATTCAGAATGGAGGTGTGTGAACTCACAATGGAGGTGTGTGAAGTCAAAGAATGGAGGTGTGTGAAGTCAGAACTGATGTTTGTGAAGTCTGAATGGAGGTGTGTGAAGTCAGAATGGAGGTGTATGAAGTCATAGAATGGAGGTGTGTGAAGTCACAATGCACGTGTGTGAAGTCATAGAATGGAGGTGTGTGAAGTCAGAATGGAGTTGTGTGAAGTCATAGAATGGAGGTGTGTGAAATCAGAATGGAGGTGTGTGAAGTCATAGAATGGAGGTGTGTGAAGTCACAGAATTGATGTTTGTGAAGTCAGAATGGACGTGTGTGAAGTCAGAATGGATGTTTGTGAAGTCATAGTTTGAGGTGTGTGAAGTCATAGAATGGAGGTGTGTGAAGTCACAGAATTGATGTTTGTGAAGTCAGAATGGAGGTGTGTGAAGTCAGAATGGAGGTGTATGAAGTCATAGAATGGAGCTGTGTGAAGTCACAATGGAGATGTGTGAAGTCATAGAATGGAGGTGTGTGAAGTCACAGAATGGAGGTGTGTGAAGTCATAGAATGGAGCTGTGTGAAGTCAGATTGGAGTTGTGTGAAGTCACAGAATGGAGGTGTGTGAAGTCACAGAATTGATGTTTGTGAATTCAGAATGGAGGTGTGTGAACTCACAATGGAGGTGTGTGAAGTCAAAGAATGGAGGTGTGTGAAGTCAGAACTGATGTTTGTGAAGTCTGAATGGAGGTGTGTGAAGTCAGAATGGAGGTGTATGAAGTCATAGAATGGAGGTGTGTGAAGTCACAATGCACGTGTGTGAAGTCATAGAATGGAGGTGTGTGAAGTCAGAATGGAGTTGTGTGAAGTCATAGAATGGAGGTGTGTGAAATCAGAATGGAGGTGTGTGAAGTCATAGAATGGAGGTGTGTGAAGTCACAGAATTGATGTTTGTGAAGTCAGAATGGACGTGTGTGAAGTCAGAATGGAGGTTTGTGAAGTCATAGTTTGGAGGTGTGTGAAGTCATAGAATGGAGGTGTGTGAAGTCATAGAATGGAGGTGTGTGAACTCACAATGGAGGTGTGTGAAGTCAAAGAATGGAGGTGTGTGAAGTCACAGAATTGATGTTTGTGAAGTCAGAATGGAGGTGTGTGAAGTCAGAATGGAGGTGTGTGAAGTCATAGAATGGAGGTGTGAGAAGTCGTAGAATGGAGGTGTGTGAAGTCATAGAATCGACCTGTGTGAAGTCAGATTGGAGTTGTGTGAAGTCACAGAATGGAGGTGTGTGAAGTCACAGAATGAATGTGTGTGAAGTCATAGAATGGAGGTGTGTGAAGTCATAGAATGGATGTGTGTGAAGTCATAATGGAGGGGTGTGAGGTCACAGAATTGAGGTGTGTGAAGTCACAGAATGGAGGTTTGTGAAGTCATAGAATGGAGGTGTGTGAAGTCATAGAATGGAAGTATGTGAAGTCATAGAATGGATGTTTGTGAAGTAAGAATGAAGGTGTGTTAAGTCATAGAATGGATGGGTGTGAAGGCACAGAATGTAGGTGTGTGAAGTCATAGGATGGAGCTGTTTGAAGTCACAATTGAGGTGTGTGAAGTCACAAAATGGAGGTGTGTGAACTCAGAATGGTGGTGTGTGAAGTCACAGAATGGAGGTGTGTTAAGTCAGAGAACGGAGGTGTTTGAACTCAGAATGGAGGTGTGTGAAATCACAGAATGGAGGTTTGTGAAGTCATAGAATGGAGGTGTGTGAAGTCATAGAATGGAGGTGTGTGAAGTCACAGAATTGATGTTTGTGAATTCAGAATGGAGGTGTGTGAACTCACAATGGAGGTGTGTGAAGTCAAAGAATGGAGGTGTGTGAAGTCAGAACTGATGTTTGTGAAGTCATTATGGAGGTTTGTGAAGTCAGAATGGAGGTGTATGAAGTCATAGAATGGAGGTGTGGGAAGTCACAATGCACGTGTGTGAAGTCATAGAATGGAGGTGTGTGAAGTCAGAATGGAGTTGTGTGAAGTCATAGAATGGAGGTGTGTGAAGTCAGAATGGAGGTGTGTGAAGTCATAGAATGGAGGTGTGTGAAGTCATAGAATGCAGGTGTGTGAAGTCATAGAATGGAGGTGTGTGAAGTCACAGAATTGATGTTTGTGAAGTCAGAATGGACGTGTGTGAAGTCAGAATGGAGGTTTGTGAAGTCATAGATTGGAGGTGTGTGAAGTCATAGAATGGAGGTGTGTGAAGTCATAGAATGGAGGTTTGTGAAGTCACAGAATTGATGTTTGTGATTTCAGAATGGAGGTGTGTGAAATCACAGAATGGAGGTGTGTGAAGTCATAGAATGGAGGTGTGTGAAGTCAGAATGGAGGTGTGTGAACTCATAGAATGGAGGTGTGTGAAGTCACAATGGAGGTATGTGAAGTCATAGAATGGTGGTGTGTGAAGTCACAGAATGGAGGTGTGGAAGTCATAGAATGGAGGTGTGTGAGGTCAGAATCGAGGTGTGTGAACTCACAATCGAGGTGTGTGCAGTCAAAGAATGGAGGTGTGTGAAGTCACAGAATTGATGTTTGTGAAGTCAGAATGGAGGTGTGTGAAGTCAGAATGGAGGTGTATGAAGTCATAGAATGGAGCTGTGTGAAGTCACAATGGAGATGTGTGAAGTCATAGAATGGAGGTGTGTGAAGTCACAGAATGGAGGTGTGTGAAGTCATAGAATGGAGCTGTGTGAAGTCATATTGGAGTTGTGTGAAGTCACAGAATGGAGGTGGGTGAAGTCATAGAATGGAGGTGTGTGAAATCATAGAATGGAGGTGTGGGAAGGCACAGAGTGGAGCTGTGTGAAGTCAGATTGGAGGTGTGCGAAGTCACAGAATGGAGGTGTGTGAAGTCATTGAATGGAGCTGGGTGAAGTCAGAATGGAGGTGTGTGAAGTCACAGAATTGAGGTGTGTGAACTCAGAACGGAGGTGTGTGAAGTCACAGAATCTAGGTGTGTGAAGTCATAGAATGGAGGTGTGTGAAGTCATAGAATGGAGGTGTGTGAAGTCATAATGGAGGTGTGTGAAGTCACACATTGAGGTGTGTGAAGTCACAGAATGGAGGTTGGTGAAGTCATAGAATGGAGGTGTGTGAAGTCAGAACGGAGGTGTGTGAAATCATAGAATGGAGGTGTGTGAAGTCAAAGAATGGAGGTGTGTGAAGTCATCGAATGGAGGTGTGTGAAGTCATGGAATGGAGGTGTGTGAAGACACAGAATAGAGGTGTGTGATGTCAGAATGGTGTTGTGTGAAGTCATAGAATGGAGGTGTGTGAAGTCTGAATGGTGGTGTGTGAAGTCATAGAATGGAGGTGTGTGAAGTCAGAATGGAGGTGTGTGAAATCATAGAATGGAGGTGTGTGAAGTCACAATGGAGGAGTGTGAAATCATAGAATGGAGGTGTGTGAAGTCACAGTATGGAGGTGTGTGAAGTCATAGAATGAAGCTGTGTGAAGTGAGAATTGACGTGTGTGAAGTCACAGAATGGAGGCTTGTGAAGTGAGAATGGAGGTGTGTGAAGTCACAGAATGGAGGTGAGTTAAGTCAGAGAACGGAGGTGTTTGAACTCAGAATGGAGGTGTGTGAAATCACAGAATGGAGGTGTGTGAAGTCATAGAATGGAGGTGTGTGAAATCATAGAATAGAGGTGTGGGAAGGCATAGAGTGGAGCTGTGTGAAGTCAGATTGGAGGTGTGCGAAGTCACAGAATGGAGTTGTGTGAAGTCATTGAATGGAGCTGGGTGAAGTCAGAATGGAGGTGTGTGAAGTCACAGAATTGAGGTGTGTGAACTCAGAACGGAGGAGTGTGAAGTCACAGAATCTAGGTGTGTGAAGGCATAGAATGGAGGTGTGTGAAGTCATAGAATGGAGGTGTGTGAAGTCATAATGGAGGTGTGTGAAGTCACAGAATTGAGGTGTGTGAAGTCACAGAATGGAGGTGTGTGAAGTCATAGAATGGAGGTGTGTGAAGTCAGAACGGAGGTGTGTGAAATCATAGAATGGAGTTGTGTGAAGTCAAAGAATGGAGGTTTGTGAAGTCATCGAATGGAGGTGTGTGAAGTCATGGAATGGAGGTGTGTGAAGTCACAGAATGGAGGTGTGTGAAGTCAGAATGGAGTTGTGTGAAGTCATAGAATGGAGGTGTGTGAAGGCAGAATGGAGGTGTGTGAAGTCATAGAATGGAGGTGTGTGAAGTCAGAATGGAGGTGTGTAAACTCATAGAATGTAGGTGTGTGAAGTCACAATGGTGGTGTGTGAAATCAAAGAATGGAGGTGTGTGAAGTCACAGAATGGAGGTGTGAAGTCAAAGAATGGAGGTGTGTGAAGTCATAGAATGCAGGTGTGTGAAGTCATAATGGAGGTGTGTGAAGTCATAGAATGGAGGTGTGTGAAGTCACAGAATTGATGTTTGTGAAGTCAGAATGGAGGTGTGTGAAGTCAGAATGTAGGTGTATGAAGTCATAGAATGGAGCTGTGTGAAGTCACAATGGAGATGTGTGAAGTCATAGAATGGAGGTGTGTGAAGTCACAGAATGGAGGTGTGTGAAGTCATAGAATGGAGCTGTGTGAAGTCAGATTGGAGTTGTGTGAAGTCACAGAATGGAGGTGGGTGAAGTCATAGAATGGAGGTGTGTGAAATCATAGAATGGAGGTGTGGGAAGGCACAGAGTGGAGCTGTGTGAAGTCAGATTGGAGGTGTGCGAAGTCACAGCATGGAGGTGTGTGAAGTCATTGAATGGAGCTGGGTGAAGTCAGAATGGAGGTGTGTGAAGTCACAGAATTGAGGTGTGTGAACTCAGAACGGAGGTGTGTGAAGTCACAGAATCTAGGTGTGTGAAGTCATAGAATGGAGGTGTGTGAAGTCATAGAATGGAGGTGTGTGAAGTCATAATGGAGGTGTGTGAAGTCACACATTGAGGTGTGTGAAGTCACAGAATGGAGGTTTGTGAAGTCATAGAATGGAGGTGTGTGAAGTCAGAACGGAGGTGTGTGAAATCATAGAATGGAGGTGTGTGAAGTCAAAGAATGGAGGTGTGTGAAGTCATCGAATGGAGGTGTGTGAAGTCATGGAATGGAGGTGTGTGAAGACACAGAATAGAGGTGTGTGATGTCAGAATGGAGTTGTGTGAAGTCATAGAATGGAGGTGTGTGAAGTCTGAATGGTGGTGTGTGAAGTCATAGAATGGAGGTGTGTGAAGTCAGAATGGAGGTGTGTGAAATCATAGAATGGAGGTGTGTGAAGTCACAATGGAGGAGTGTGAAATCATAGAATGGAGGTGTGTGAAGTCACAGTATGGAGGTGTGTGAAGTCATAGAATGAAGCTGTGTGAAGTGAGAATTGACGTGTGTGAAGTCACAGAATGGAGGCTTGTGAAGTGAGAATGGAGGTGTGTGAAGTCACAGAATGGAGGTGTGTTAAGTCAGAGAACGGAGGTGTTTGAACTCAGAATGGAGGTGTGTGAAATCACAGAATGGAGGTGTGTGAAGTCATAGAATGGAGGTGTGTGAAATCATAGAATAGAGGTGTGGGAAGGCATAGAGTGGAGCTGTGTGAAGTCAGATTGGAGGTGTGCGAAGTCACAGAATGGAGTTGTGTGAAGTCATTGAATGGAGCTGGGTGAAGTCAGAATGGAGGTGTGTGAAGTCACAGAATTGAGGTGTGTGAACTCAGAACGGAGGTGTGTGAAGTCACAGAATCTAGGTGTGTGAAGGCATAGAATGGAGGTGTGTGAAGTCATAGAATGGAGGTGTGTGAAGTCATAATGGAGGTGTGTGAAGTCACAGAATTGAGGTGTGTGAAGTCACAGAATGGAGGTGTGTGAAGTCATAGAATGGAGGTGTGTGAAGTCAGAACGGAGGTGTGTGAAATCATAGAATGGAGTTGTGTGAAGTCAAAAAATGGAGGTTTGTGAAGTCATCGAATGGAGGTGTGTGAAGTCATGGAATGGAGGTGTGTGAAGTCACAGAATGGAGGTGTGTGAAGTCAGAATGGAGTTGTGTGAAGTCATAGAATGGAGGTGTGTGAAGGCAGAATGGAGGTGTGTGAAGTCATAGAATGGAGGTGTGTGAAGTCAGAATGGAGGTGTGTAAACTCATAGAATGTAGGTGTGTGAAGTCACAATGGTGGTGTGTGAAATCATAGAATGGAGGTGTGTGAAGTCACAGAATGGAGGTGTGAAGTCAGAGAATGGAGGTGTGTGAAGTCATAGAATGCAGGTGTGTGAAGTCATAATGGAGGTGTGTGAAGTCATAGAATGGAGGTGTGTGAAGTCACTGAATGGAGGTTTGTGAAGTCATAGAATGGAGGTGTGTGAAGTCATAGAATGGAGGTGTGTGATCATAGAATGGATGTTTGTGAAGTAAGAATGAAGGTGTGTTAAATCATAGAATGGAGGTGTGTGAAGTCATAGAATGGAGCTGTGTGAAGTCATAATGGCGGTGTGTGAAGTCATAGAATGGAGGTGTGTGGACTCACAATGGAGGTGTGTGAAGTCAAAGAATGGAGGTGTGTGAAGTCATAGAATGGAATTGTGTGAAGTCGTAGAATGCAGGTGTGTGAAGACAGAATTGAGGTGTGTGAAGTCACAGAATTTAGGTGTGTGAACTCAGAATGGAGGTGTGTGAAGACACAGAATGGAGGTTTGTGAAGTCATAGAATGGAGGTGTGTGAAGTCATAGAATGGATGTTTTTGAAGTAGAATTAAAGTGTGTGAAGTCACAGAATGGAGGTGTGTGAAGTCAAAATGGAGGTGTGCGAACTCATAAATGGAGATGTGTGAAGTCATGGAATGGAGGTGTGTGAAGTCCAAAAATGGAGGTGTGTGAAGTCAAACAATGGTGGTGTGTGAAGTCACAGAAAGGAGGTGTGTGAAGGCATCGAATGAAGGTGTGTGAAGTCATGGAATGGAGGTGTGTGAAGTCACAGAATGGAGGTGTGTGAAGTCAGAATGGAGTTTTGTGAAGTCATAGAATGGAGGTGTGTGAAGTCAGAATGGAGGTGTGTGAAGTCATAGAATGGAGGTGTGTGAAGTCAGAATGGAGGTGTGTGAACTCATAGAATGGAGGTGTGTGAAGTCACAATGGAGGTATGTGAAGTCATAGAATGGTGGTGTGTGAAGTCACAGAATGGAGGTGTGGAAGTCATAGAATGGAGGTGTATGAAGTCAGAATGGAGGTGTGTGAAGTCATAGAATGGAGGTGTGTGAAGTCATAATGTAGGTGTGTGAAGTCACAGAATTGAGGTGTGTGAAGTCACAGAATGGAGGTGGGTAAAGTCATAGAATGGAGGTGTGTGAAGTCATAGATTGGAGGTGTGTGAGGTCATAGAATGAATGTTTGTGAAGTAAGAATGAAGGTGTGTAAAGTCATAAAATGGAGATGTGTGAAGGCACAGAATGGAGGTGTGTGAAGTCTTAGAATGCAGCTGTGTGAAGTCAGAATGGAGGTGTGTGAAGTCATAGAATGGAGGTGTGTGAACTCACAATGGAGATGTGTGAAGTCAAAAAATGGAGGTGTTTGAAGTCAAAGAATGGAAGTGTGTGAAGTCATAGAATGGAGGTGTGTGAAGTCATAGAATGGAGGTGTGTGAAGTCATAGAATGGAGGTGTGTGAAGTCATAGTATTGATGATTGTGAGGTCAGAATGGAGTTGTGTGAAGTCAGAATGGAGGTTTGTGAAGTCATAGAATGGAGGTGTGTGAAGTCATAGAATGGAGGTGTGTGAAGTCATAGAATGGAGGTGTGTGAAGTCACAGAATTGATGTTTGTGAATTCAGAATTGAGGTGTGTGAACTCACAATCGAGGTGTGTGAAGTCAAAGAATGGAGGTGTGTGAAGTCACAGAATTGATGTTTGTTTAGTCAGAATGGAGGTGTGTGAAGTCAGAATGGAGGTGTATGAAGTCATAGAATGGAGGTGTGTGAAGTCACAATGCACGTGTGTGAAGTCATAGAATGGAGGCGTGTGAAGTCAGAATGGATTTGTGTAAAGTCATAGAATGGTGGTGTGTGAAGTCAGAATGGAGGTGTGTGAAGTCATAGAATGGAGGTGTGTGAAGTCAGAATGGAGGTGTGTGAACTCATAGAATGGAGCTGTGTGAAGTCACAATGGAGATGTGTGAAGTCATAGAATGGAGGTGTGTGAAGTCACAGAATGGAGGTGTGTGAAGTCATAGAATGGAGCTGTGTGAAGTCAGATTGGAGTTGTGTGAAGTCACAGAATGGAGGTGTGTGAACTCAGAATGGAGGTGTGTGAAGTCACAGAATTAAGGTGTGTGAAGTCATAGAATGGAGGTGTGTGAAGTCATAGAATGGATGTGTGTGAAGTCATAATAGAGTTGTGTGAAGTCACAGAATTGAGGTGTGTGAAGTCACAGAATGGAGGTTTGTGAAGTCATAGAATGGAGGTGTGTGAAGTCATAGAATGGAGGTGTGTGAAGTCATAGAATGGATGTTTGTGAAGTAAGAATGAAGGTGTGTTAAGTCATAGAATGGAGGTGTGTGAAGGCACAGAATGGAGGTGTGTGAAGTCACAGAATGGAGCTGTTTGAAGTCAGAATGGAGGTGTGTGAAGTCACAGAATGTAGGTGTGTGAACTCAGAATGGTGGTGTGTGAAGTCACAGAATGGAGGTGTGTTAAGTCACAGAACGGAGGTGTTTGAACTCAGAATGAAAGTGTGTGAAATCACAGAATGGAGGTGTGTGAAGTCATAGAATGGAGGTGTGTGAAATCATAGAATGGAGGTGTGGGAAGGCATAGAGTGGAGCTGTGTGAAGTCAGATTGGAGGTGTGCGAAGTCACAGCATGGAGGTGTGTGAAGTCATTGAATGGAGCTGGGTGAAGTCAGAATGGAGGTGTGTGAAGTCACAGAATTGAGGTGTGTGAACTCAGAACGGAGGTGTGTGAAGTCACAGAATCTAGGTGTGTGAAGTCATAGAATGGAGGTGTGTGAAGTCATAGAATTGAGGTGTGTGAAGTCACAGAATGGAGGTGTGTGAAGTCATAGAATGGAGGTGTGTGAAGTCAGAACGGAGGTGTGTGAAATCATAGAATGGAGGTGTGTGAAGTCAAAGAATGGAGGTGTGTGAAGTCATCGAATGGAGGTGTGTGAAGTCATGGAATGGAGGTGTGTGAAGACACAGAATAGAGGTGTGTGATGTCAGAATGGAGTTGTGTGAAGTCATAGAATGGAGGTGTGTGAAGTCTGAATGGTGGTGTGTGAAGTCATAGAATGGAGGTGTGTGAAGTCAGAATGGAGGTGTGTGAACTCATAGAATGGAGGTGTGTGAAGTCACAATGGAGGTGTGTGAAATCATAGAATGGAGGTGTGTGAAGTCACAGTATGGAGGTGTGTGAAGTCATAGAATGAAGCTGTGTGAAGTGAGAATTGACGTGTGTGAAGTCACAGAATGGAGGTGTGTGAAGTGAGAATGGAGGTGTGTGAAGTCACAGAATGGAGGTGTGTGAACTCAGAATGGAGGTGTGTGAAGTCATAGAATGGAGGTGTGTGAAGTCATAATGGAGGTGTGTGAAGTCACAGAATTGAGGTGTGAAGTCACTGAATGGAGGTGTGTGAAGTCATCGAATGGAGGTGTGTGAAGTCATAGAATGGAGGTGTGTGATCATAGAATGGATGTTTGTGAAGTAAGAATGAAGGTGTGTTAAGTCATAGAATGGAGGTGTGTGAAGGCACAGAATGGAGGTGTGTGAAGTCATAGAATGGAGCTGCGTGAAGTCATAATGGAGGTGTGTGAAGTCATAGAATGGAGGTGTGTGAACTCACAATGGAGGTGTGTGAAGTGAAAGAATGGAGGTGTGTGAAGTCATAGAAAGGAATTGTGTGAAGTCATAGAGTGGAGGTGTGTGAAGCCAGAATTGAGGTGTGTGAAGTCTCAGAATTGAGGTGTGTGAACTCAGAATGGAGGTGTGGGAAGACACGGAATGGAGGTTTGTTAAGTCACAGAATGGAGGTGTGTGAAGTCAAAATGGAGGTGTGCGAACTCATAAAATGGAGATGTGTGAAGTCATGGAATGGAGGTGTGTGAAGTCCAAAAATGGAGGTGTGTGAAGTCAAACAATGGTGGTGTGTGAAGTCACAGAATGGAGGTGTGTGAGGTCAACGAATGGAAGTGTGTGAAGTCAAAATAGAGGTGTGTGAAATCACAGAATGGAGGTGTGTGAGGTCACAGAATGGAGGTGTGTGAAGTCATAGAATGGAGGTGTGTGAAGTCACAGAATGGAGATGTGTGAAGTCACAGAATGGCGGTGTTTGAAGTCACAGATTGGAGGTGTGTGAATTCACAGAATGGAGGTGTGTGAACTCACAATTGAGGTGTGTGAAGTCCCAGAATGTAGGTGTGTGAAGTCAAACAATAAAGGTGTGTGAAGTCACAGAATGGAGGTCTGTGAAGTCATAGAATGGAGGTGTGTTAAGTCACACAATGGAGGTGTGTGAACTCAGAGAATGGATGTGTGTGAACTCAGAATGGAGGTGTGTGAAGTCAGAATGGAGGTGTGCGAAGTAACAGAATGGAGGTGTGAGATCTCATACAATGGAGGTGTGTGAAGTCATGGAATGGAGGTGTGTGAAGTCAAAGAATGGAGGTGTGTGAAGTCAAACAATAAAGGTGTGTGAAGTCACAGAATGGAGGTGTGTGAAATCACAGAATGGAGGTGTTTGAAGTCAAAAAGGTGGTGTGTAGAGTCACAAATGGAGGTGTGTGAACTCATAGAATGGAGGTGTGTGAAGTCAAAGAATGGAGGTGTTTGAAGTCATCCAATGGAGGTGTGTGAAGTCATGGAATGGAGGTGTGTGAAGTCACAGAGTGGAGGTGTGTGAAGTCAGAATGGAGTTGTGTGAAGTCAAGGAATGGAGGTGTGTGAAGTCAGAATCGAGGTGTGTGAAGTCATAGAATGGAAGTGTGTGAAGTCACAGAATGGAGGTGTGTGAATTAATAGAATGGAGGTGTGAGAAATCATAGAATGGAGGTGTGAGAATTCACAGAATGGAAGTGTGTGAAGTCACAGAATGGAGGTGTGTGAAGTCACAGAATGGAGGTGTGTGAACTCACAATGGAGGTGTGTGAAGTCAAACAATGGAGGTGTGTGAAGTCATAGAATGGAATTGTGTGAAGTCATAGAATGGAGGTGTGTGAATTGAGAATTGAGGTGTGTGAAGTCACGGAATTGAGGTGTGTGAACTCAGAATGTAGGTGTGTGAAGTCACAGAATGGAGGTTTGTGAAGTCATAGAATGGAGGTGTGTGAAGTCATAGAATGGATATTTCTGAAGTAGAATGAAGATGGGTGAACTCATAGAATTGTGGTGTGTGAAGTCAAAATGGAGGTGTGTGAACTCATAAAATGGAGATGTGTGAAGTCATGGAATGGAGGTGTGTTAAGTCAAAATATGGAAGTGTGTGATGTCAAAACGGAGGTGTGTGAAGTCACAGAATGGAGGTGTGTGAAGTCACAGAATGAAGGTGTTTGAAGTCAAAATTGTGGTGTGTGAAGTCACAAATGGAGGTGTCTGAAGTCAGAATGCAGCTGTGTGAAGTCATAGAATGGAGGTGTGTGAAGTCAGAATGGAGGTGTGTGAACTCATAGAATGGAGTGTGTGAAGTCACAATGGGGGTGTGTGAAGTCATAGAATGGGGGTGTGTGAGGTCAAATTAGAGGTGTGTGAAATCACAGAATGGAGGTGTGTCAACTCAGAAATGAGGTGTGTGAAGTCATAGAATGGAAGTGTGTGAAGTCATAGTATGGATGTTTCTGAAGTAAGAATGAAGGTGTGTGAAGTCATAGAATGCAGGTGTGTGAAGTCAAAATGGAGGTGTGTGTACTCATAGAATGGATGTGTGTGAACTCATAGAATGGAGGTGTGTGAAGTCATGGAATGGAGGTGTGTGAAGTCAAAGAATGGAGGTGTGTGAAGTCAAAGAATAAAGGTGTGTGAAGTCACAGAATGGAGGTGTGTGAAATCACAGAATGGAGGTGTGTGAAGTCAAAAGTGGTGTGTAGAGTCACAAATAGAGGTGTGTGAACTCATAGAATGGAGGTGTGTAAAGTCAAAGAATGGAGGTGTGTGAAGTCATCGAATGGAGGTGTGTGAAGTCATGGAATGGAGGTGTGTGAAGTCACAGAATGGAGGTATGTGAAGTCATAGATTGGATGTGTGTGAAGTCACAAAATGGAGGTGTGTGAAGTCATAGAATGGAGCTGTGTGAAGTCAGATTGGAGGTGTGTGAAGTCACAGAATGGAGGTGTGTGAACTCAGAATGGAGGTGTGTGAAGTCACAGAATGGAGGTGTGTGAAGTCATAGAATGGATGTGTGTGAAGTCATAATGGAGGTGTGTGAAGTCACAGAATTGAGGTGTGTGAAGTCAGAGAATGGGGGTGTGTGAAGTGATAGAATGGAGGTGTGTAAAGTCATAGAATGGAGGTGTGTGAAGTCATAGAATGGATGTTTGTTAACTAAGAATGAAGGTGTGTTATGTCATAGAATGGAGGTGTGCGAAGGCACAAATGGAGGTGTGTGAAGTCATAGAATGGAGCTATGTGAAGTCAGAATGGAGGTGTGTGAAGTCACAGAATGGTGGTGTGTGAACTCAGAATGGACGTGTGTGAAGTCACAGAATGGAGGTGTGTTAAGTCACAGAACGGAGGTGTTTGAACTGAGAATGGAGGTGTGTGAAGTCACAGAATGGAGGTGTGTGAAGTCATAGAATGGAGGTGTGTGAAATCATAGAATGGAGGTGTGGGAAGTCAGAGAATGGAGCTGTGTGAACTCAGACTGGAGGTGTGCGAAGTCACAGAATGGAGGTTTGTGAAGTCATAGAATGGAGGTGTGTGAAGTCATAGAATGGATGTGTGTGAAGTCATAATGGAGGTGTGTGAAGTCACAGAATGGAGGTGTGTGAAGTCATAGAATAGAACTGTGTTAAGTCAGATTGGAGGTGTGTGAAGTCACAGAATGGAAGTGTGTTAAGTCACAGAACGTAGGTGTTTGAACTCAGAATGGAGGTGTGTGAAGTCACAGAATGGAGGTGTGTGAAGTCATAGAATGGAGCTGTGTGAAGTCAGATTGGAGGTGTGTGAAGTCAGAGAATGGAGGTGTGTTAACTCAGAATGGAGGTGTGTGAAGTCACAGAATTGAGGTGTGTGAAGTCATAGAATGGAGGTGTGTGATGTCATAGAATGGATGTGTGTGAAGTCATAATGGAGGTGTGTGAAGTCACAGAATTGAGGTGTGTGAAGTCACAGAATGGAGGTGTGTGAAGTCATAGAATGGAGGTGTGTGAAGTCATAGAATAGAGGTGTGTGAAGTCATAGAATGGATGTTTATTAAGTAAGAATGAAGGTGTGTTAAGTCATAGAATGGAGGTGTGTGAAGGAACAGAATGGAGGTGTTTGAAGTCATAGAATGGAGCTGTGTGAAGTCAGAATGGAGGTGTGTGAAGTCACAGAATGGAGGTGTGTGAACTCAGAATGGAGGTGTGTGAAGTCACAGAATCTAGTCGTGTGAAGTGATAGAATGGAGGTGTGTGAAGTCATAGAATGGAGGTGTGTGTAGTCATAATGGAGGCGTGTGAAGTCACAGAATTGAGGTGTGTGAAGTCACAGAATGGAGGTGTGTGAAGTCATAGATTGGAAGTGTGTGAAGTCAGAACGGAGGTGTGTGATGTCAGAATGGAGTTGTGTGAAGTCATAGAATGGAGGTGTGTGAAGTCTGAATGGTGGTGTGTGAAGTCATAGAATGGAGGTGTGTGAAGTCAGAATGGAGGTGTGTGAACTCATAGAATGGAGGTGTGTGAAGTCACAATGGAGGTGTGTGAAATCATAGAATGGAGGTGTGTGAAGTCACAGTATGGAGGTGTGTGAAGTCATAGAATGAAGCTGTGTGAAGTGAGAATTCACGTGTCTGAAGTCACAGAATGGAGGTGTGTGAAGTGAGAATGGAGGTGTGTGAAGTCACAGAATGGAGGTGTGTTAAGTCAGAGAACGGAGGTGTTTGAACTCAGAATGGAGGTGTGTGAAATCACAGAATGGAGGTGTGTGAAGTCATAGAATGGAGGTGTGTGAAATCATAGAATAGAGGTGTGGGAAGGCATAGAGTGGAGCTGTGTGAAGTCAGATTGGAGGTGTGCGAAGTCACAGCATGGAGTTGTGTGAAGTCATTGAATGGAGCTGGGTGAAGTCAGAATGGAGGTGTGTGAAGTCACAGAATTGAGGTGTGTGAACTCAGAACGGAGGTGTGTGAAGTCACAGAATCTAGGTGTGTGAAGGCATAGAATGGAGGTGTGTGAAGTCATAGAATGGAAGTGTGTGAAGTCATCATGGAGGTGTGTGAAGTCACAGAATTGAGGTGTGTGAAGTCACAGAATGGAGGTGTGTGAAGTCAGAATGGAGTTGTGTGAAGTCATAGAATGGAGGTGTGTGAAGTCAGAATGGAGGTGTGTGAAGTCATAGAATGGAGTTGTGTGAAGTCAGAATGTAGGTGTGTAAACTCATAGAATGTAGGTGTTTGAAGTCACAATGGTGGTGTGTGAAATCATAGAATGGATGTGTGTGAAGTCACAGAATGGAGGTGTGAAGTCATCGAATGGAGGTGTGTGAAGTCATAGAATGCAGGTGTGTGAAGTCATAATGGAGGTGTGTGAAGTCATAGAATGGAGGTGTGTGAAGTCACTGAATGGAGGTGTGTGAAGTCATAGAATGGAGGTGTGTGAAGTCATAGAATGGAGGTGTGTGATCATAGAATGGATGTTTGTGAAGTAAGAATGAAGGTGTGTTAAGTCATAGAATGGAGGTCTTTGAAGGCACAGAATGGAGATGTGTGAAGTCATAGAATGGAGCTGTGTGAAGTCATAATGGAGGTGTGTGAAGTCATAGAATGGAGGTGTGTGAACTCACAATGGAGGTGTGTGAAGTGAAAGAATGGAGGTGTGTGAAGTCATAGAAAGGAATTGTGTGAAGTCATAGAATGGAGGTGTGTGAAGACAGAATTGAGGTGTGTGAAGTCACAGAATTGAGGTGTGTGAACTCAGAATGGAGGTGTGTGAAGACACAGAATGGAGGTTTGTGAAGTCATAGAATGGAGGTGTGTGAAGTCATAGAATGGATGTTTTTGAAGTAGAATGAAGGTGTGTGAAGTCACAGAATGGAGGTGTGTGAAGTCAAAATGGAGGTGTGCGAACTCATAAATGGAGATGTGTGAAGTCATGGAATGGAGGTGTGTGAAGTCCAAAAATGGAGGTGTGTGAAGTCAAACAATGGTGGTGTGTGAAGTCACAGAATGCAGGTGTGTGAAGGCATCGAGTGGAGTTGTGTGAAGTCATGGAATGGAGGTGTGTGAAGTCACAGAATGGAGGTGTGTGAAGTCAGAATGGAGTTTTGTGAAGTCATAGAATGGAGGTGTGTGAAGTCAGAATGGAGGTGTGTGAAGTCATAGAATGGAGGTGTGTGAAGTCAGAATGGAGGTGTGTGAACTCATAGAATGGAGGTGTGTGAAGACACAATGGAGGTATGTGAAGTCATAGAATGGTGGTGTGTGAAGTCACAGAATGGAGGTGTGGAAGTCAAAGAATGGAGGTGTGTGAAGTCAGAATGGAGGTGTGTGAAGTCATAGAATGGAGGTGTGTGAAGTCATAGAATGAAGCTGTGTGAAGTGAGAATTGACGTGTGTGAAGTCACAGAATGGAGGTGTGTGAAGTGAGAATGGAGGTGTGTGAAGTCACAGAATGGAGGTGTGTGAACTCAGAATGGAGGTGTGTGAAGTCATAGAATTGAGGTGTGTGAAGTCATAATGGAGGTGTGTGAAGTCACAGAATTGAGGTGTGAAGTCACTGAATGGAGGTGTGTGAAGTCATAGAATGGAGGTGTGTGAAGTCATAGAATGGAGGTGTGTGATCATAGAATGGATGTTTGTGAAGTAAGAATGAAGGTGTGTTAAGTCATAGAATGGAGGTGTGTGAAGGCACAGAATGGAGGTGTGTGAAGTCATAGAATGGAGCTGCATGAAGTCATAATGGAGGTGTGTGAAGTCATAGAATGGAGGTGTGTGAACTCACAATGGAGGTGTGTGAAGTGAAAGAATGGAGGTGTGTGAAGTCATAGAAAGGAATTGTGTGAAGTCATAGAATGGAGGTGTGTGAAGCCAGAATTGAGGTGTGTGAAGTCTCAGAATTGAGGTGTGTGAACTCAGAATGGAGGTGTGGGAAGACACGGAATGGAGGTTTGTTAAGTCACAGAATGGAGGTGTGTGAAGTCAAAATGGAGGTGTGCGAACTCATAAAATGGAGATGTGTGAAGTCATGGAATGGAGGTGTGTGAAGTCCAAAAATGGAGGTGTGTGAAGTCAAACAATGGTGGTGTGTGAAGTCACAGAATGGAGGTGTGTGAAGTCAACGAATGGAAGTGTGTGAAGTCAAAAAAGAGGTGTGTGAAATCACAGAATGGAGGTGTGTGAAGTCATAGAATGGAGGTGTGTGAAATCATAGAATGGAGGTGTGGGAAGTCAGAGAATGGAGCTGTGTGAACTCAGACTGGAGGTGTGCGAAGTCACAGAATGGAGGTGTGTGAGGTCACAGAATGGAGGTGTGTGAAGTCATAGAATGGAGGTGTGTGAAGTCACAGAATGGAGATGTGTGAAGTCACAGAATGGCGGTGTTTGAAGTCACAGATTGGAGGTGTGTGAATTCACAGAATGGAGGTGTGTGAACTCACAATTGAGGTGTGTGAAGTCCCAGAATGTAGGTGTGTGAAGTCAAACAATAAAGGTGTGTGAAGTCACAGAATGGAGGTCTGTGAAGTCATAGAATGGAGGTGTGTTAAGTCACACAATGGAGGTGTGTGAACTCAGAGAATGGATGTGTGTGAACTCAGAATGGAGGTGTGTGAAGTCAGAATGGAGGTGTGCGAAGTAACAGAATGGAGGTGTGAGATCTCATACAATGGAGGTGTGTGAAGTCATGGAATGGAGGTGTGTGAAGTCAAAGAATGGAGGTGTGTGAAGTCAAACAATAAAGGTGTGTGAAGTCACAGAATGGAGGTGTGTGAAATCACAGAATGGAGGTGTTTGAAGTCAAAAAGGTGGTGTGTAGAGTCACAAATGGAGGTGTGTGAACTCATAAAATGGAGGTGTGTGAAGTCAAAGAATGGAGGTGTTTGAAGTCATCCAATGGAGGTGTGTGAAGTCATGGAATGGAGGTGTGTGAAGTCACAGAGTGGAGGTGTGTGAAGTCAGAATGGAGTTGTGTGAAGTCAAGGAATGGAGGTGTGTGAAGTCAGAAACGAGGTGTGTGAAGTCATAGAATGGAAGTGTGTGAAGTCACAGAATGGAGGTGTGTGAATTAATAGAATGGAGGTGTGAGAAATCATAGAATGGAGGTGTGAGAATTCACAGAATGGAAGTGTGTGAAGTCACAGAATGGAGGTGTGTGAAGTCACAGAATGGAGGTGTGTGAACTCACAATGGAGGTGTGTGAAGTCAAACAATGGAGGTGTGTGAAGTCATAGAATGGAATTGTGTGAAGTCATAGAATGGAGGTGTGTGAATTGAGAATTGAGGTGTGTGAAGTCACGGAATTGAGGTGTGTGAACTCAGAATGGAGGTGTGTGAAGTCACAGAATGGAGGTTTGTGAAGTCATAGAATGGAGGTGTGTGAAGTCATAGAATGGATATTTCTGAAGTAGAATGAAGATGGGTAAACTCATAGAATTGTGGTGTGTGAAGTCAAAATGGAGGTGTGTGAACTCATAAAATGGAGATGTGTGAAGTCATGGAATGGAGGTGTGTTAAGTCAAAATATGGAAGTGTGTGATGTCAAAACGGAGGTGTGTGAAGTCACAGAATGGAGGTGTGTGAAGTCACAGAATGAAGGTGTTTGAAGTCAAAATTGTGGTGTGTGAAGTCACAAATGGAGGTGTCTGAAGTCAGAATGCAGCTGTGTGAAGTCATAGAATGGAGGTGTGTGAAGTCAGAATGGAGGTGTGTGAACTCATAGAATGGAGTGTGTGAAGTCACAATGGGGGTGTGTGAAGTCATAGAATGGGGGTGTGTGAGGTCAAATTAGAGGTGTGTGAAATCACAGAATGGAGGTGTGTCAACTCAGAAATGAGGTGTGTGAAGTCATAGAATGGAAGTGTGTGAAGTCATAGTATGGACGTTTCTGAAGTAAGAATGAAGGTGTGTGAAGTCATAGAATGCAGGTGTGTGAAGTCAAAATGGAGGTGTGTGAACTCATAGAATGGATGTGTGTGAACTCATAGAATGGAGGTGTGTGAAGTCATGGAATGGAGGTGTGTGAAGTCAAAGAATGGAGGTGTGTGAAGTCAAAGAATAAAGGTGTGTGAAGTCACAGAATGGAGGTGTGTGAAATCACAGAATGGAGGTGTGTGAAGTCAAAAGTGGTGTGTAGAGTCACAAATAGAGGTGTGTGAACTCATAGAATGGAGGTGTGTAAAGTCAAAGAATGGAGGTGTGTGAAGTCATCGAATGGAGGTGTGTGAAGTCATGGAATGGAGGTGTGTGAAGTCACAGAATGGAGGTATGTGAAGTCATAGAATGGATGTGTGTGAAGTCACAAAATGGAGGTGTGTGAAGTCATAGAATGGAGCTGTGTGAAGTCAGATTGGAGGTGTGTGAAGTCACAGAATGGAGGTGTGTGAACTCAGAATGGAGGTGTGTGAAGTCACAGAATGGAGGTGTGTGAAGTCATAGAATGGATGTGTGTGAAGTCATAATGGAGGTGTGTGAAGTCACAGAATTGAGGTGTGTGAAGTCAGAGAATGGGGTTGTGTGAAGTGATAGAATGGAGGTGTGTGAAGTCATAGAATGGAGGTGTGTGAAGTCATAGAATGGATGTTTGTTAACTAAGAATGAAGGTGTGTTAAGTCATAGAATGGAGGTGTGCGAAGGCACAAATGGAGGTGTGTGAAGTCATAGAATGGAGCTATGTGAAGTCAGAATGGAGGTGTGTGAAGTCACAGAATGGTGGTGTGTGAACTCAGAATGGAGGTGTGTGAAGTCACAGAATGGAGGTGTGTTAAGTCACAGAACGGAGGTGTTTGAACTGAGAATGGAGGTGTGTGAAGTCACAGAATGGAGGTGTGTGAAGTCATAGAATGGAGGTGTGTGAAATCATAGAATGGAGGTGTGGGAAGTCAGAGAATGGAGCTGTGTGAACTCAGACTGGAGGTGTGCGAAGTCACAGAATGGAGGTTTGTGAACTCATAGAATGGAGGTGTGTGAAGTCATAGAATGGATGTGTGTGAAGTCATAATGGAGGTGTGTGAAGTCACAGAATGGAAGTGTGTTAAGTCACAGAACGTAGGTGTTTGAACTCAGAATGGAGGTGTGTGAAGTCACAGAATGGAGGTGTGTGAAGTCATAGAATGGAGCTGTGTGAAGTCAGATTGGAGGTGTGTGAAGTCAGAGAATGGAGGTGTGTTAACTCAGAATGGAGGTGTGTGAAGTCACAGAATTGAGGTGTGTGAAGTCATAGAATGGAGGTGTGTGATGTCATAGAATGGATGTGTGTGAAGTCATAATGGAGGTGTGTGAAGTCACAGAATTGAGGTGTGTGAAGTCACAGAATGGAGGTGTGTGAAGTCATAGAATGGAGGTGTGTGAAGTCATAGAATGGAGGTGTGTGAAGGAACAGAATGGAGGTGTTTGAAGTCATAGAATGGAGCTGTGTGAAGTCAGAATGGAGGTGTGTGAAGTCACAGAATGGAGGTGTGTGAACTCAGAATGGAGGTGTGTGAAGTCACAGAATCTAGTCGTGTGAAGTGATAGAATGGAGGTGTGTGAAGTCATAGAATGGAGGTGTGTGTAGTCATAATGGAGGCGTGTGAAGTCACAGAATTGAGGTGTGTGAAGTCACAGAATGGAGGTGTGTGAAGTCATAGATTGGAAGTGTGTGAAGTCAGAACGGAGGTGTGTGAACTCCGATTGGAGGTGTGGGAAGTCACAATGGAGGTGTGTGAAGTTATAGAATGGAGGTGTGTGAAGTCACAGAATGGAGGGGTGTGAACTCATAGAATGGAGTTGTGTGAAGTCACAGAATGAAGGTGCGTTAAGTCACAGAATGGAGGTTTCTGAACTCAGAATGGAGGTGTGTGAAGTCACAGAATGGAGGTGTGGGAAGTCATAGAATGGAGTTGTGTGAAGTCACAGAATGGAGGTGTGTGAATTAATAGAATGGAGGTGTGTGAAATCACAGAATGGAGGTGTGTGAAGTCACAGAATGGAGGTGTGTGAACTCACAATGGAAGTGTGTAAAGTCAAAGAATGGAGGTGTGTGAAGTCGTAGAATGGTATTGTGTGAAGTCATAGAATGGAGGTGTGTGAAGTGAGAATTGAGGTGAGTGAAGTCACGGAATTGAGGTGTGTGAACTCAGAATGGAGGTGTGTGAAGTCACAAAATGGAGGTTTGTGAAGTCATAGTATGGAGGTGTGTGAAGTCATAGAATGGATGTTTCTGAAGTAGAATGAAGGTGTGTGAAGTCATAGAATGGAGGGGTGTGAAGTCAAAATGGAGGTGTGTGAAGTCATAAAATGGAGATGTGTGAAGTCATGGAATGGAGGTGTGTGAAGTCCAAGAATATAGGTGTGTGAAGTCAAACAATGGTGGTGTGTGAAGTCACAGACTGCAGGTGTGTTAAGTCAAAGAATGGAAGTGTGTGAAGTCAAAATGGAGGTGTGTGAAGTCACAGAATGGAGGTGTGTGAAGTCACAGAATGAAGGTGTCAGAAGTCAGAATGCAGCTGTGTGAAGCCATAGAATGGAGGTGTGTGAAATCACAGAATGGAGGTGTGTGAAGTCAAAAGTGGTGTGTAGAGTCACAAATAGAGGTGTGTGAACTCATAGAATGGAGGTGTGTAAAGTCAAAGAATGGAGGTGTGTGAAGTCATCGAATGGAGGTGTGTGAAGTCATGGAATGGAGGTGTGTGAAGTCACAGAATGGAGGTATGTGAAGTCATAGAATGGATGTGTGTGAAGTCACAAAATGGAGGTGTGTGAAGTCATAGAATGGAGCTGTGTGAAGTCAGATTGGAGGTGTGTGAAGTCACAGAATGGAGGTGTGTGAACTCAGAATGGAGGTGTGTGAAGTCACAGAATGGAGGTGTGTGAAGTCATAGAATGGATGTGTGTGAAGTCATAATGGAGGTGTGTGAAGTCACAGAATTGAGGTGTGTGAAGTCAGAGAATGGGGTTGTGTGAAGTGATAGAATGGAGGTGTGTGAAGTCATAGAATGGAGGTGTGTGAAGTCATAGAATGGATGTTTGTTAACTAAGAATGAAGGTGTGTTAAGTCATAGAATGGAGGTGTGCGAAGGCACAAATGGAGGTGTGTGAAGTCATAGAATGGAGCTATGTGAAGTCAGAATGGAGGTGTGTGAAGTCACAGAATGGTGGTGTGTGAACTCAGAATGGAGGTGTGTGAAGTCACAGAATGGAGGTGTGTTAAGTCACAGAACGGAGGTGTTTGAACTGAGAATGGAGGTGTGTGAAGTCACAGAATGGAGGTGTGTGAAGTCATAGAATGGAGGTGTGTGAAATCATAGAATGGAGGTGTGGGAAGTCAGAGAATGGAGCTGTGTGAACTCAGACTGGAGGTGTGCGAAGTCACAGAATGGAGGTTTGTGAACTCATAGAATGGAGGTGTGTGAAGTCATAGAATGGATGTGTGTGAAGTCATAATGGAGGTGTGTGAAGTCACAGAATGGAAGTGTGTTAAGTCACAGAACGTAGGTGTTTGAACTCAGAATGGAGGTGTGTGAAGTCACAGAATGGAGGTGTGTGAAGTCATAGAATGGAGCTGTGTGAAGTCAGATTGGAGGTGTGTGAAGTCAGAGAATGGAGGTGTGTTAACTCAGAATGGAGGTGTGTGAAGTCACAGAATTGAGGTGTGTGAAGTCATAGAATGGAGGTGTGTGATGTCATAGAATGGATGTGTGTGAAGTCATAATGGAGGTGTGTGAAGTCACAGAATTGAGGTGTGTGAAGTCACAGAATGGAGGTGTGTGAAGTCATAGAATGGAGGTGTGTGAAGTCATAGAATGGAGGTGTGTGAAGGAACAGAATGGAGGTGTTTGAAGTCATAGAATGGAGCTGTGTGAAGTCAGAATGGAGGTGTGTGAAGTCACAGAATGGAGGTGTGTGAACTCAGAATGGAGGTGTGTGAAGTCACAGAATCTAGTCGTGTGAAGTGATAGAATGGAGGTGTGTGAAGTCATAGAATGGAGGTGTGTGTAGTCATAATGGAGGCGTGTGAAGTCACAGAATTGAGGTGTGTGAAGTCACAGAATGGAGGTGTGTGAAGTCATAGATTGGAAGTGTGTGAAGTCAGAACGGAGGTGTGTGAACTCCGATTGGAGGTGTGGGAAGTCACAATGGAGGTGTGTGAAGTTATAGAATGGAGGTGTGTGAAGTCACAGAATGGAGGGGTGTGAACTCATAGAATGGAGTTGTGTGAAGTCACAGAATGAAGGTGCGTTAAGTCACAGAATGGAGGTTTCTGAACTCAGAATGGAGGTGTGTGAAGTCACAGAATGGAGGTGTGGGAAGTCATAGAATGGAGTTGTGTGAAGTCACAGAATGGAGGTGTGTGAATTAATAGAATGGAGGTGTGTGAAATCACAGAATGGAGGTGTGTGAAGTCACAGAATGGAGGTGTGTGAACTCACAATGGAAGTGTGTAAAGTCAAAGAATGGAGGTGTGTGAAGTCGTAGAATGGTATTGTGTGAAGTCATAGAATGGAGGTGTGTGAAGTGAGAATTGAGGTGAGTGAAGTCACGGAATTGAGGTGTGTGAACTCAGAATGGAGGTGTGTGAAGTCACAAAATGGAGGTTTGTGAAGTCATAGTATGGAGGTGTGTGAAGTCATAGAATGGATGTTTCTGAAGTAGAATGAAGGTGTGTGAAGTCATAGAATGGAGGGGTGTGAAGTCAAAATGGAGGTGTGTGAAGTCATAAAATGGAGATGTGTGAAGTCATGGAATGGAGGTGTGTGAAGTCCAAGAATATAGGTGTGTGAAGTCAAACAATGGTGGTGTGTGAAGTCACAGACTGCAGGTGTGTTAAGTCAAAGAATGGAAGTGTGTGAAGTCAAAATGGAGGTGTGTGAAGTCACAGAATGGAGGTGTGTGAAGTCACAGAATGAAGGTGTCAGAAGTCAGAATGCAGCTGTGTGAAGCCATAGAATGGAGGTGTGTGAAATCACAGAATGGAGGTGTGTGAAGTCAAAAGTGGTGTGTAGAGTCACAAATAGAGGTGTGTGAACTCATAGAATGGAGGTGTGTAAAGTCAAAGAATGGAGGTGTGTGAAGTCATCGAATGGAGGTGTGTGAAGTCATGGAATGGAGGTGTGTGAAGTCACAGAATGGAGGTATGTGAAGTCATAGAATGGATGTGTGTGAAGTCACAAAATGGAGGTGTGTGAAGTCATAGAATGGAGCTGTGTGAAGTCAGATTGGAGGTGTGTGAAGTCACAGAATGGAGGTGTGTGAACTCAGAATGGAGGTGTGTGAAGTCACAGAATGGAGGTGTGTGAAGTCATAGAATGGATGTGTGTGAAGTCATAATGGAGGTGTGTGAAGTCACAGAATTGAGGTGTGTGAAGTCAGAGAATGGGGTTGTGTGAAGTGATAGAATGGAGGTGTGTGAAGTCATAGAATGGAGGTGTGTGAAGTCATAGAATGGATGTTTGTTAACTAAGAATGAAGGTGTGTTAAGTCATAGAATGGAGGTGTGCGAAGGCACAAATGGAGGTGTGTGAAGTCATAGAATGGAGCTATGTGAAGTCAGAATGGAGGTGTGTGAAGTCACAGAATGGTGGTGTGTGAACTCAGAATGGAGGTGTGTGAAGTCACAGAATGGAGGTGTGTTAAGTCACAGAACGGAGGTGTTTGAACTGAGAATGGAGGTGTGTGAAGTCACAGAATGGAGGTGTGTGAAGTCATAGAATGGAGGTGTGTGAAATCATAGAATGGAGGTGTGGGAAGTCAGAGAATGGAGCTGTGTGAACTCAGACTGGAGGTGTGCGAAGTCACAGAATGGAGGTTTGTGAACTCATAGAATGGAGGTGTGTGAAGTCATAGAATGGATGTGTGTGAAGTCATAATGGAGGTGTGTGAAGTCACAGAATGGAAGTGTGTTAAGTCACAGAACGTAGGTGTTTGAACTCAGAATGGAGGTGTGTGAAGTCACAGAATGGAGGTGTGTGAAGTCATAGAATGGAGCTGTGTGAAGTCAGATTGGAGGTGTGTGAAGTCAGAGAATGGAGGTGTGTTAACTCAGAATGGAGGTGTGTGAAGTCACAGAATTGAGGTGTGTGAAGTCATAGAATGGAGGTGTGTGATGTCATAGAATGGATGTGTGTGAAGTCATAATGGAGGTGTGTGAAGTCACAGAATTGAGGTGTGTGAAGTCACAGAATGGAGGTGTGTGAAGTCATAGAATGGAGGTGTGTGAAGTCATAGAATGGAGGTGTGTGAAGGAACAGAATGGAGGTGTTTGAAGTCATAGAATGGAGCTGTGTGAAGTCAGAATGGAGGTGTGTGAAGTCACAGAATGGAGGTGTGTGAACTCAGAATGGAGGTGTGTGAAGTCACAGAATCTAGTCGTGTGAAGTGATAGAATGGAGGTGTGTGAAGTCATAGAATGGAGGTGTGTGTAGTCATAATGGAGGCGTGTGAAGTCACAGAATTGAGGTGTGTGAAGTCACAGAATGGAGGTGTGTGAAGTCATAGATTGGAAGTGTGTGAAGTCAGAACGGAGGTGTGTGAACTCCGATTGGAGGTGTGGGAAGTCACAATGGAGGTGTGTGAAGTTATAGAATGGAGGTGTGTGAAGTCACAGAATGGAGGGGTGTGAACTCATAGAATGGAGTTGTGTGAAGTCACAGAATGAAGGTGCGTTAAGTCACAGAATGGAGGTTTCTGAACTCAGAATGGAGGTGTGTGAAGTCACAGAATGGAGGTGTGGGAAGTCATAGAATGGAGTTGTGTGAAGTCACAGAATGGAGGTGTGTGAATTAATAGAATGGAGGTGTGTGAAATCACAGAATGGAGGTGTGTGAAGTCACAGAATGGAGGTGTGTGAACTCACAATGGAAGTGTGTAAAGTCAAAGAATGGAGGTGTGTGAAGTCGTAGAATGGTATTGTGTGAAGTCATAGAATGGAGGTGTGTGAAGTGAGAATTGAGGTGAGTGAAGTCACGGAATTGAGGTGTGTGAACTCAGAATGGAGGTGTGTGAAGTCACAAAATGGAGGTTTGTGAAGTCATAGTATGGAGGTGTGTGAAGTCATAGAATGGATGTTTCTGAAGTAGAATGAAGGTGTGTGAAGTCATAGAATGGAGGGGTGTGAAGTCAAAATGGAGGTGTGTGAAGTCATAAAATGGAGATGTGTGAAGTCATGGAATGGAGGTGTGTGAAGTCCAAGAATATAGGTGTGTGAAGTCAAACAATGGTGGTGTGTGAAGTCACAGACTGCAGGTGTGTTAAGTCAAAGAATGGAAGTGTGTGAAGTCAAAATGGAGGTGTGTGAAGTCACAGAATGGAGGTGTGTGAAGTCACAGAATGAAGGTGTCAGAAGTCAGAATGCAGCTGTGTGAAGCCATAGAATGGAGGTGTGTGAAATCAGAGAATGGAGGTGTGTCAACTCAGAAATGAGGTGAGTGAAGTCATAGAATGGAGGTGTGTGAAATCATAGAATGGAGGTGTGTGAAGTCAAACAATTGAGGTTTGTGAAGTCAGAATGGAGGTGTGTGAAGTCAGGATGGAGGTGGGTGAAGTCACAGAATGGAGGTGTGGGAACTCAGAATGGAGGTGTGTGGTCACAGAACAGAAGTTTGTGAAGTCATAGAATGGAGGTGCGTGAAGTCATAGAATGGATGTTTCTGAAGTGAGAATGTAGGCGTATGATGTCAAAGAATGCAGGTGTGTGAAGTCATGGAATGGAGGTGTGTGAAGTCAAAGAATGGAGGTGTGTGAAGTCAAACAATAAAGGTGTGTGAAGTCACAGAATATAGGTTTGTGAAATCACAGAATGGAGGTGTGTGAAGTCAAAAAGGTGGTGTGTAGAGTCACAAATGGAGGTGTGTGAACTCATAGAATGGAGGTGTGTGAAGTCAAAGAATGGAGGTGTGTGAAGTCATCGAATGGAGGTGTGTGAAGTCATGGAATGGAGGTGTGTGAAGTCACAGAATGGAGGTGTGTGAAGTCAGAATGGAGGTGTGTGAAGTCAGAATGGAGGTGTGTGAACTCATGGAATGGAGGTGTGTGAAGTCACAATGGAGGTGTGTGAAGTCATAGAATGGAGGTGTGTGAAGTCACAGAATGGAGGTGTGTGAAGTCATAGAATGAAGCTGTGTGAAGTCAGATTGGAGGTGTGTGAAGTCACAGAATGGAGGTGTGTGAACACAGAAAGGAGGTGTGTGAAGTCACAAAATGGAGGTGTGTGAAGTCATAGAATGGAGGTGTGTGAAGTCATAGAATGGATGTGTGTGAAGTCATAAGGAGGTGTGTGAAGTCACAGAATTGAGGTGTGTGAAGTCACAGAATGGAGGTTTGTGAAGTCATAGAATGGAGGTGTGTGAAGTCATAGAATGGAGGTGTGTGAAGTCATAGAATGGATGTTTGTGAAGTAAGAATGAAGGTGTGCTAAGTCATAGAATGGAGGTGTGTGAAGGCACAGAATGGAGGTGTGTGAAGTCACAGAATGGAGCTGTTTGAAGTCAGAATGGAGGTGTGTGAAGTCACAGAATGTAGGTGTGTGAACTCAGAATGGTGGTGTGTGAAGTCACAGAATGGAGGTGTGTTAAGTCACAGAACGGAGGTGTTTGAACTCAGAATGGAAGTGTGTGAAATCACAGAATGGAGGTGTGTGAAGTCATAGAATGGAGGTGTGTGAAATCATAGAATGGAGGTGTGGGAAGGCATAGAGTGGAGCTGTGTGAAGTCAGATTGGAGGTGTGCGAAGTCACAGCATGGAGGTGTGTGAAGTCATTGAATGGAGCTGGGTGAAGTCAGAATGGAGGTGTGTGAAGTCACAGAATTGAGTTGTGTGAACTCAGAACGGAGGTGTGTGAAGTCACAGAATCTAGGAGTGTGAAGTCATAGAATGGAGGTGTGTGAAGTCATAGAATGGAGGTGTGTGAAGTCATAATGGAGGTGTGTGAAATCACAGAATTGAGGTGTGTTAAGTCACAGAATGGAGGTGTGTGAAGTCATAGAATGGAGGTGTGTGAAGTCAGAACGGAGGTGTGTGAAATTATAGAATAGAGGTGTGTGAAGTCAAAGAATGGAGGTGTGTGAAGTCATCGAATGGAGGTGTGTGAAGTCATGGAATGGAGGTGTGTGAAGACACAGAATAGAGGTGTGTGATGTCAGAATGGAGTTGTGTGAAGTCATAGAATGGAGGTGTGTGAAGTCTGAATGGTGGTGTGTGAAGTCATAGAATGGAGGTGTGTGAAGTCAGAATGGAGGTGTGTGAACTCATAGAATGGAGGTGTGTGAAGTCACAATGGAGGTGTGTGAAATCATAGAATGGAGGTGTGTGAAGTCACAGTATGGAGGTGTGTGAAGTCATAGAATGAAGCTGTGTGAAGTGAGAATTGACGTGTGTGAAGTCACAGAATGGAGGTGTGTGAAGTGAGAATGGAGGTGTGTGAAGTCACAGAATGGAGGTGTGTTAAGTCAGAGAACGGAGGTGTTTGAACTCAGAATGGAGGTGTGTGAAATCACAGAATGGAGGTGTGTGAAGTCATAGAATGGAGGTGTGTGAAATCATAGAATAGAGGTGTGGGAAGGCATAGAGTGGAGCTGTGTGAAGTCAGATTGGAGGTGTGCGAAGTCACAGAATGGAGTTGTGTGAAGTCATTGAATGGAGGTGGGTGAAGTCAGAATGGAGGTGTGTGAAGTCACAGAATTGAGGTGTGTGAACTCAGAACGGAGGTGTGTGAAGTCACAGAATCTAGGTGTGTGAAGGCATAGAATGGAGGTGTGTGAAGTCATAGAATGGAGGTGTGTGAAGTCATCATGGAGGTGTGTGAAGTCACAGAATTGAGGTGTGTGAAGTCACAGAATGGAGGTGTGTGAAGTCAGAATGGAGTTGTGTGAAGTCAAAGAATGCAGGTGTGTGAAGTCAGAATGGAGGTGTGTGAAGTCATAGAATGGAGGTGTGTGAAGTCAGAATGGAGTTGTGTAAACTCATAGAATGTAGGTGTGTGAAGTCACAATGGTGGTGTGTGAAATCATAGAATGGATGTGTGTGAAGTCACAGAATGGAGGTGTGAAGTCATAGAATGGAGGTGTGTGAAGTCATAGAATGCAGGTGTGTGAAGTCATAATGGAGGTGTGTGAAGTCATAGAATGGAGGTGTGTGAAGTCACTGAATGGAGGTGTGTGAAGTCATAGAATGGAGGTGTGTGAAGTCATAGAATGGAGGTGTGTGATCATAGAATGGATGTTTGTGAAGTCAGAATGCAGCTGTGTGAAGTCATAGAATGGATGTGTGTGAAGGCACAGAATACAGGTGTGTGAAGTCATAGAATGGAGCTGTGTGAAGTCATAATGGAGGTGTGTGAAGTCATAGAATGGAGGTGTGTGAACTCACAATGGAGGTGTGTGAAGTCAAAGAATGGAGGTGTGTGAAGTCATAGAAAGGAATTGTGTGAAGTCATAGAATGGAGGTGTGTGAAGACAGAATTGAGGTGTGTGAAGTCACAGAATTGAGGTGTGTGAACTCAGAATGGAGGTGTGTGAAGACAAAGAATGGAGGTTTGTGAAGTCATAGAATGGAGGTGTGTGAAGTCATAGAATGGATGTTTTTGAAGTAGAATCAAGGTGTGTGAAGTCACAGAATGGAGGTGTGTGAAGTCAAAATGGAGGTGTGCGAACTCATAAATGGAGATGTGTGAAGTCATGGAATGGAGGTGTGTGAAGTCCAAAAATGGAGGTGTGTGAAGTCAAACAATGGTGGTGTGTGAAGTCACAGAATGGAGGTGTGTGAAGGCATCGAATGGAGGTGTGTGAAGTCATGGAATGGAGGTGTCTGAAGTCACAGAATGGAGGTGTGTGAAGTCAGAATGGAGTTTTGTGTGAAGTCAGAATGGAGGTGTGTGAAGTCATAGAATGGAGGTGTGTGAAGTCAGAATGGAGGTGTGTGAACTCATAGAATGGAGGTGTGTGAAGACACAATGGAGGTATGTGAAGTCATAGAATGGTGGTGTGTGAAGTCACAGAATGGAGGTGTGGAAGTCAAAGAATGGAGGTGTGTGAAGTCAGAATGGGGGTGTGTGAAGTCATAGAATGGAGGTGTGTGAAGTCATAGAATGAAGCTGTGTGAAGTGAGAATTGACGTGTGTGAAGTCACAGAATGGAGGTGTGTGAAGTGAGAATGGAGGTGTGTGAAGTCACAGAATGGAGGTGTGTGAACTCAGAATGGAGGTGTGTGAAGTCATAGAATGGAGGTGTGTGAAGTCATAATGGAGGTGTGTGAAGTCACAGAATTGAGGTGTGAAGTCACTGAATGGAGGTGTGTGAAGTCATAGAATGGAGGTGTGTGAAGTCATAGAATGGAGGTGTGTGATCATAGAATGGATGTTTGTGAAGTAAGAATGAAGGTGTGTTAAGTCATAGAATGGAGGTGTGTGAAGGCACAGAATTGAGGTGCGTGAAGTCATAGAATGGAGCTGCGTGAAGTCATAATGGAGGTGTGTGAAGTCATAGAATGGAGGTGTGTGAACTCACAATGGAGGTGTGTGAAGTGAAAGAATGGAGGTGTGTGAAGTCATAGAAAGGAATTGTGTGAAGTCATAGAATGGAGGTGTGTGAAGCCAGAATTGAGGTGTGTGAAGTCTCAGAATTGAGGTGTGTGAACTCAGAATGGAGGTGTGGGAAGACACGGAATGGAGGTTTGTTAAGTCACAGAATGGGGGTGTGAAGTCAAAATGGAGGTGTGCGAACTCATAAAATGGAGATGTGTGAAGTCATGGAATGGAGGTGTGTGAAGTCCAAAAATGGACGTGTGTGAAGTCAAACAATGGAGGTGTGTGAAGTCACAGAATGGAGGTGTGTGAACTCAGAATGGAGGTGTGTGAAGTCATAGAATGGAGGTGTGTGAAGTCATAATGGAGGTGTGTGAAGTCACAGAATTGAGGTGTGAAGTCACTGAATGGAGGTGTGTGAAGTCATAGAATGGAGGTGTGTGAAGTCATAGAATGGAGGTGTGTGATCATAGAATGGATGTTTGTGAAGTAAGAATGAAGGTGTGTTAAGTCATAGAATGGAGGTGTGTGAAGGCACAGAATGGAGGTGTGTGAAGTCATAGAATGGAGCTGCGTGAAGTCATAATGGAGGTGTGTGAAGTCATAGAATGGAGGTGTGTGAACTCACAATGGAGGTGTGTGAAGTGAAAGAATGGAGGTGTGTGAAGTCATAGAAAGGAATTGTGTGAAGTCATAGAATGGAGGTGTGTGAAGCCAGAATTGAGGTGTGTGAAGTCTCAGAATTGAGGTGTGTGAACTCAGAATGGAGGTGTGGGAAGACACGGAATGGAGGTTTGTTAAGTCACAGAATGGAGGTGTGTGAAGTCAAAATGGAGGTGTGCGAACTCATAAAATGGAGATGTGTGAAGTCATGGAATGGAGGTGTGTGAAGTCCAAAAATGGAGGTGTGTGAAGTCAAACAATGGTGGTGTGTGAAGTCACAGAATGGAGGTGTGTGAAGTCAACGAATGGAAGTGTGTGAAGTCAAAATAGAGGTGTGTGAAATCACAGAATGGAGGTGTGTGAGGTCACAGAATGGAGGTGTGTGAAGTCATAGAATGGAGGTGTGTGAAGTCACAGAATGGAGATTTGTGAAGTCACAGAATGGCGGTGTTTGAAGTCACAGATTGGAGGTGTGTGAAGTCACAGAATGGAGGTGTGTGAACTCACAATTGAGGTGTGTGAAGTCCCAGAATGGAGGTGTGTGAAGTCAAACAATAAAGGTGTGTGAAGTCACAGAATGGAGGTCTGTGAAGTCATAGAATGGAGGTGTGTTAAGTCACAGAATGGAGGTGTGTGAACTCAGAGAATGGATGTGTGTGAACTCAGAATGGAGGTGTGTGAAGTCAGAATGGAGGTGTGCGAAGTCACAGAATGGAGGTGTGAGATCTCATACAATGGAGGTGTGAGAAGTCATGGAATGGAGGTGTGTGAAGTCAAAGAATGGAGGTGTGTGAAGTCAAACAATAAAGGTGTGTGAAGTCACAGAATGGAGGTGTGTGAAGTCATAGAATGGAGGTGTGTGAAGTCACAGAATGGAGGTGTGTGAATTAATAGAACGGAGGTGTGAGAAATCATAGAATGGAGGTGTGAGAATTCACAGAATGGAAGTGTGTGAAGTCACAGAATGGAGGTGTGTGAAGTCACAGAATGGAGGTGTGTGAACTCACAATGGAGGTGTGTGAAGTCAAACAATGGAGGTGTGTGAAGTCATAGAATGGAATTGTGTGAAGTCATAGAATGGAGGTGTGTGAATTGAGAATTGAGGTGTGTGAAGTCACGGAATTGAGGTGTGTGAACTCAGAATGGAGGTGTGTGAAGTCACAGAATGGAGGTTTGTGAAGTCATAGAATGGAGGTGTGTGAAGTCATAGAATGGATATTTCTGAAGTAGAATGGAGATGGGTGAAGTCATAGAATGGTGGTGTGTGAAGTCAAAATGGAGGTGTGTGAACTCATAAAATGGAGATGTGTGAAGTCATGGAATGGAGGTGTGTGAAGTCCAAGAATATAGGTGCGTGAAGTCAAACAATGGTGGTGTGTGAAGTCAGAGAATGCAGGTGTGTTAAGTCAAAGTATGGAAGTGTGTGATGTCAAAACGGAGGTGTGTGAAGTCACAGAATGGATGTGTGTGAAGTCACAGAATGAAGGTGTTTGAAGTCAAAATTGTGGTGTGTGAAGTCACAAATGGAGGTGTCTGAAGTCAGAATGCAGCTGTGTGAAGTCATAGAATGGAGGTGTGTGAAGTCAGAATGGAGGTGTGTGAACTCATAGAATGGAGTGTGTGAAGTCACAATGTGGGTGTGTGAAGTCATAGAATGGGGGTGTGTGAAGTAAAATTGGAGGTGTGTGAAATCACAGAATGGAGGTGTGTCAACTCAGAAAAGAGGAGTGTGAAGTCATAGAATGGAAGTGCGTGAAGTCATAGAATGGATGTTTCTGAAGTAAGAATGAAGGTGTGTGAAGTCATAGAATGGAGGTGTGTGAAGTCAAAATGGAGGTGTGTGAACTCATAGAATGGAGGTGTGTGAACTCACAGAATGGAGGCGTGTGAAGTCATGGAATGGAGGTGTGTGAAGTCAAAGAATGGAGGTGTGTGAAGTCAAACAATAAAGGTGTGTGAAGTCACAGAATATAGGTGTGTGAAATCACAGAATGGAGGTGTGTGAAGTCAAAAAGGTGGTGTGTAGAGTCACAAATGGAGGTGTGTGAACTCATAGAATGGAGGTGTGTGAAGTCAAAGAATGGAGGTGTGTGAAGTCATCGAATGGAGGTGTGTGAAGTCATGGAATGGAGGTGTGTGAAGTCACAGAATGGAGGTGTGTGAAGTCAGAATGGAGTTGTGTGAAGTCATAGAATGGAGGTGTGTGAACTCATAGAATTGACGTGTGTGAAGTCATAGAATGGAGGTGTGTGAAGTCAGAATGGAGGTGTGTGAACTCATGGAATGGAGGTGTGTGAAGTCACAATGGAGGTGTGTGAAGCCATAGAATGGAGGTGTGTGAAGTCACAGAATGGAGGTGTGTGAAGTCATAGAATGAAGCTGTGTGAAGTCAGATTGGAGGTGTGTGAAGTCACAGAATGGAGGTGTGTGAACACAGAAAGGAGGTGTGTGAAGTCACAAAATGGAGGTGTGTGAAGTCATAGAATGGAGGTGTGTAAAGTCATAGAATGGATGTGTGTGAAGTCATAAGGAGGTGTGTGAAGTCACAGAATTGAGGTGTGTGAAGTCACAGAATGGAGGTGTGTGAAGTCATAGAATGGAGGTGTGTGAAGTCATAGAATGGAGGTGTGTGAAGTCATAGAATAGATGTTTGTTAAGTAAGAATGAAGGTGTGTTAAGTCATAGAATGGAGGTGTGTGAAGGCACAGAATGGAGGTGTGTGAAGTCATAGAATGGAGCTGTGTGATGTCAGAATGGAGGTGTGCGAAGTCACAGAATGGAGGTGTGTTAAGTCACAGAACGGAGGTGTTGGAACTCAGAATGGAGGTGTGTGAAGTCACAGAATGGAGGTGTGTGAAGTCAGAATGGAGTTGTGTGAAGTCATAGAATGGAGGTGTGTGAACTCATAGAATTGACGTTTGTGAAGTCATAGAATGGAGGTGTGTGAAGTCAGAATGGAGGTGTGTGAACTCATGGAATGGAGGTGTGTGAAGTCACAATGGAGGTGTGTGAAGTCATAGAATGGAGGTGTGTGAAGTCACAGAATGGAGGTGTGTGAAGTCATAGAATGAAGCTGTGTGAAGTCAAATTGGAGGTGTGTGAAGTCACAGAATGGAGGTGTGTGAACACAGAAAGGAGGTGTGTGAAGTCACAAAATGGAGGTGTGTGAAGTCATAGAATGGAGGTGTGTGAAGTCATAGAATGGATGTGTGTGAAGTCATAAGGAGGTGTGTGAAGTCACAGAATTGAGGTGTGTGAAGTCACAGAAAGGAGGTGTGTGAAGTCATAGAATGGAGGTGTGTGAAGTCATAGAATGGAGGTGTGTGAAGTCATAGAATGGATGTTTGTGAAGTAAGAATGAAGGTGTGTTAAGTCATAGAATGGAGGTGTGTGAAGGCACAGAATGGAGGTGTGTGAAGTCACAGAATGGAGCTGTTTGAAGTTAGAATGGAGGTGTGTGAAGTCACAGAATGTAGGTGTGTGAACTCAGAATTGTGGTGTGTGAAGTCACAGAATGGAGGTGTGTTAAGTCACAGAACGGAGGTGTTTGAACTCAGAATGGAAGTGTGTGAAATCACAGAATGGAGGTGTGTGAAGTCATAGAATGGAGGTGTGTGAAATCATAGAATGGAGGTGTGCGAAGGCATAGAGTGGAGCTGTGTGAAGTCAGATTGGAGGTGGGCGAAGTCACAGCATGGAGGTGTGTGAAGTCATTGAATGGAGCTGGGTGAAGTCAGAATGGAGGTGTGTGAAGTCACAGAATTGAGTTGTGTGAACTCAGAACGGAGGTGTGTGAAGTCACAGAATCTAGGAGTGTGAAGTCATAGAATGGAGGTGTGTGAAGTCATAGAATGGAGGTGTGTGAAGTCATAATGGAGGTGTGTGAAGTCACAGAATTGAGGTGTGTGAAGTCACAGAATGGAGGTGTGTGAAGTCATAGAATGGAGGTGTGTGAAGTCAGAACGGAGGTGTGTGAAATTATAGAATGGAGGTGTGTGAAGTCAAAGAATGGAGGTGTGTGAAGTCATCGAATGGAGGTGTGTGAAGTCATGGAATGGAGGTGTGTGAAGACACAGAATAGAGGTGTGTAATGTCAGAATGGAGTTGTGTGAAGTCATAGAATGGAGGTGTGTGAAGTCTGAATGGTGGTGTGTGAAGTCATAGAATGGAGGTGTGTGAAGTCAGAATGGAGGTGTGTGAAATCATAGAATGGAGGTGTGTGAAGTCACAGTATGGAGGTGTGTAAAGTCATAGAATGAAGCTGTGTGAAGTGAGAATTGACGTGTGTGAAGTCACAGAATGGAGGTGTGTGAAGTGAGAATGGAGGTGTGTGAAGTCACAGAATGGAGGTGTGTTAAGTCAGAGAACGGAGGTGTTTGAACTCAGAATGGAGGTGTGTGAAATCACAGAATGGAGGTGTGTGAAGTCATAGAATGGAGGTGTGTGAAATCATAGAATAGAGGTGTGGGAAGGCATAGAGTGGAGTTGTGTGAAGTCAGATTGGAGGTGTGCGAAGTCACAGAATGGAGTTGTGTGAAGTCATTGAATGGAGGTGGGTGAAGTCAGAATGGAGGTGTGTGAAGTCACAGAATTGAGGTGTGTGAACTCAGAACGGAGGTGTGTGAAGTGACAGAATCTAGGTGTGTGAAGGCATCGAATGGAGGTGTGTGAAGTCATAGAATGGAGGTGTGTGAAGTCATCATGGAGGTGTGTGAAGTCACAGAATTGAGGTGTGTGAAGTCACAGAATGGAGGTGTGTGAAGTCAGAATGGAGTTGTGTGAAGTCATAGAATGGAGGTGTGTGAAGTCAGAATGGAGGTGTGTGAAGTCATAGAATGGAGGTGTGTGAAGTCAGAATGGAGTTGTGTAAACTCATAGAATGTAGGTGTGTGAAGTCACAATGGTGGTGTGTGAAATCATAGAATGGATGTGTGTGAAGTCACAGAATGGAGGTGTGAAGTCATAGAATGGAGGTGTGTGAAGTCATAGAATGCAGGTGTGTGAAGTCATAATGGAGGTGTGTGAAGTCATAGAATGGAGGTGTGTGAAGTCACTGAATGGAGGTGTGTGAAGTCATAGAATGGAGGTGGGTGAAGTCATAGAATGGAGGTGTGTGATCATAGAATGGATGTTTGTGAAGTAAGAATGAAGGTGTGTTAAGTCATAGAATGGAGGTGTGTGAAGGCACAGAATGCAGGTGTGTGAAGTCATAGAATGGAGCTGTGTGAAGTCATAATGGAGGTGTGTGAAGTCATAGAATGGAGGTGTGTGAACTCACAATGGAGGTGTGTGAAGTCAAAGAATGGAGGTGTGTGAAGTCATAGGAAGGAATTGTGTGAAGTCATAGAATGGAGGTGTGTGAAGACAGAATTGAGGTGTGTGAAGTCACAGAATTGAGGTGTGTGAACTCAGAATGGAGGTGTGTGAAGACACAGAATGGAGGTTTGTGAAGTCATAGAATGGAGGTGTGTGAAGTCATAGAATGGATGTTTTTGAAGTAGAATGAAGGTGTGTGAAGTCAGAGAATGGAGGTGTGTGAAGTCAAAATGGAGGTGTGCGAACTCATAAATGGAGATGTGTGAAGTCATGGAATGGAGGTGTGTGAAGTCCAAAAATGGAGGTGTGTGAAGTCAAACAATGGTGGTGTGTGAAGTCACAGAATGGAGGTGTGTGAAGGCATCGAATGGAGGTGTGTGAAGTCATGGAATGGAGGTGTCTGAAGTCACAGAATGGAGGTGTGTGAAGTCAGAATGGAGTTTTGTGTGAAGTCAGAATGGAGGTGTGTGAAGTCATAGAATGGAGGTGTGTGAAGTCAGAATGGAGGTGTGTGAACTCATAGAATGGAGGTGTGTGAAGACACAATGGAGGTATGTGAAGTCATAGAATGGTGGTGTGTGAAGACACAGAATGGAGGTGTGGAAGTCAAAGAATGGAGGTGTGTGAAGTCAGAATGGAGGTGTGTGAAGTCATAGAATGGAGGTGTGTGAAGTCATAGAATGAAGCTGTGTGAAGTGAGAATTGACGTGTGTGAAGTCACAGAATGGAGGTGTGTGAAGTGAGAATGGAGGTGTGTGAAGTCACAGAATGGAGGTGTGTGAACTCAGAATGGAGGTGTGTGAAGTCATAGAATGGAGGTGTGTGAAGTCATAATGGAGGTGTGTGAAGTCACAGAATTGAGGTGTGAAGTCACTGAATGGAGGTGTGTGAAGTCATAGAATGGAGGTGTGTGAAGTCATAGAATGGAGGTGTGTGATCATAGAATGGATGTTTGTGAAGTAAGAATGAAGGTGTGTTAAGTCATAGAATGGAGGTGTGTGAAGGCACAGAATGGAGGTGTGTGAAGTCATAGAATGGAGCTGCGTGAAGTCATAATGGAGGTGTGTGAAGTCATAGAATGGAGGTGTGTGAACTCACAATGGAGGTGTGTGAAGTGAAAGAATGGAGGTGTGTGAAGTCATAGAAAGGAATTGTGTGAAGTCATAGAATGGAGGTGTGTGAAGCCAGAATTGAGGTGTGTGAAGTCTCAGAATTGAGGTGTGTGAACTCAGAATGGAGGTGTGGGAAGACACGGAATGGAGGTTTGTTAAGTCACAGAATGGAGGTGTGTGAAGTCAAAATGGAGGTGTGCGAACTCATAAAATGGAGATGTGTGAAGTCATGGAATGGAGGTGTGTGAAGTCCAAAAATGGAGGTGTGTGAAGTCAAACAATGGTGGTGTGTGAAGTCACAGAATGGAGGTGTGTGAAGTCATAGAATGGAAGTGTGTGAAGTCAAAATAGAGGTGTGTGAAATCACAGAATGGAGGTGTGTGAGGTCACAGAATGGAGGTGTGTGAAGTCATAGAATGGAGGTGTGTGAAGTCACAGAATGGAGATTTGTGAAGTCACAGAATGGCGGTGTTTGAAGTCACAGATTGGAGGTGTGTGAAGTCACAGAATGGAGGTGTGTGAACTCACAATTGAGGTGTGTGAAGTCCCAGAATGTAGGTGTGTGAAGTCAAACAATAAAGGTGTGTGAAGTCACAGAATGGAGGTCTGTGAAGTCATAGAATGGAGGTGTGTTAAGTCACAGAATGGAGGTGTGTGAACTCAGAGAATGGATGTGTGTGAACTCAGAATGGAGGTGTGTGAAGTCAGAATGGAGGTGTGCGAAGTCACAGAATGGAGGTGTGAGATCTCATACAATGGAGGTGTGTGAAGTCATGGAATGGAGGTGTGTGAAGTCAAAGAATGGAGGTGTGTGAAGTCAAACAATAAAGGTGTGTGAAGTCACAGAATGGAGGTGTGTGAAATCACAGAATGGAGGTGTGTGAAGTCAAAAAGGTGGTGTGTAGAGTCACAAATGGAGGTGTGTGAACTCATAGAATGGAGGTGTGTGAAGTCAAAGAATGGAGGTGTTTGAAGTCATCGAATGGAGGTGTGTGAAGTCATGGAATGGAGGTGTGTGAAGTCACAGAGTGGAGGTGTGTGAAGTCAGAATGGAGTTGTGTGAAGTCAAGGAATGGAGGTGTGTGAATTCAGAATGGAGGTGTGTGAAGTCATAGAATGGAGGTGTGTGAAGTCACAGAATGGAGGTGTGTGAATTAATAGAATGGAGGTGTGAGAAATCATAGAATGGAGGTGTGAGAATTCACAGAATGGAAGTGTGTGAAGTCACAGAATGGAGGTGTGTGAAGTCACAGAATGGAGGTGTGTGAACTCACAATGGAGGTGTGTGAAGTCAAACAATGGAGGTGTGTGAAGTCATAGAATGGAATTGTGTGAAGTCATAGAATGGAGGTGTGTGAATTGAGAATTGAGGTGTGTGAAGTCACGGAATTGAGGTGTGTGAACTCAGAATGGAGGTGTGTGAAGTCACAGAATGGAGGTTTGTGAAGTCATAGAATGGAGGTGTGTGAAGTCATAGAATGGATATTTCTGAAGTAGAATGAAGATGGGTGAAGTCATACAATGGTGGTGTGTGAAGTCAAAATGGAGGTGTGTGAACTCATAAAATGGAGATGTGTGAAGTCATGGAATGGAGGTATGTGAAGTCCAAGAATATAGGTGCGTGAAGTCAAACAATGGTGGTGTGTGAAGTCAGAGAATGCAGGTGTGTTAAGTCAAAGTATGGAAGTGTGTGATGTCAAAACGGAGGTGTGTGAAGTCACAGAATGGATGTGTGTGAAGTCACAGAATGAAGGTGTTTGAAGTCAAAATTGTGGTGTGTGAAGTCACAAATGGAGGTGTCTGAAGTCAGAATGCAGCTGTGTGAAGTCATAGAATGGAGGTGTGTGAAGTCAGAATGGAGGTGTGTGAACTCATAGAATGGAGTGTGTGAAGTCACAATGTGGGTGTGTGAAGTCATAGAATGGGGGTGTGTGAAGTAAAATTGGAGGTGTGTGAAATCACAGAATGGAGGTGTGTCAACTCAGAAAAGAGGAGTGTGAAGTCATAGAATGGAAGTGCGTGAAGTCATAGAATGGATGTTTCTGAAGTAAGAATGAAGGTGTGTGAAGTCATAGAATGGAGGTGTGTGAAGTCAAAATGGAGGTGTGTGAACTCATAGAATGGAGGTGTGTGAACTCACAGAATGGAGGCGTGTGAAGTCATGGAATGGAGGTGTGTGAAGTCAAAGAATGGAGGTGTGTGAAGTCAAACAATAAAGGTGTGTGAAGTCACAGAATATAGGTGTGTGAAATCACAGAATGGAGGTGTGTGAAGTCAAAAAGGTGGTGTGTAGAGTCACAAATGGAGGTGTGTGAACTCATAGAATGGAGGTGTGTGAAGTCAAAGAATGGAGGTGTGTGAAGTCATCGAATGGAGGTGTGTGAAGTCATGGAATGGAGGTGTGTGAAGTCACAGAATGGAGGTCTGTGAAGTCAGAATGGAGTTGTGTGAAGTCATAGAATGGAGGTGTGTGAACTCATAGAGTTGACGTGTGTGAAGTCATAGAATGGAGGTGTGTGAAGTCAGAATGGAGGTGTGTGAACTCATGGAATGGAGGTGTGTGAAGTCACAATGGAGGTGTGTGAAGCCATAGAATGGAGGTGTGTGAAGTCACAGAATGGAGGTGTGTGAAGTCATAGAATGAAGCTGTGTGAAGTCAGATTGGAG
>JANJXV010002112.1:0-2500 GCA_024803745.1 Megascapheus bottae
TTGCAGTGGAGGTGAGCCGCTCGGGGGCCGGGTTCTCCGCCGTGCGCCTGTGCACCCTCGACCGCCCCTTTGCCCTCTCGCGCGAGCGGCACCGCCGGAGCCGGTGTTGCTCGGACCGCAGACCCCCCCTCCTGCCCGTGCCGCTGGATGGGCGCCTTTGGCGGTGACCCCTGGCGGGGGCTCCGTCGGGCTGGGTCCGGCACCCCCTCAGAGTGAGAGGCGTGTTCTCTAGCTATCTTGGTTCGGGGGGCGGTGCTGCTCCCGCTGGGCTGGCGGGGGTCGCTCCCGATGGGCTCCCGCGGCTCTGGCCGTCCCCCGTCGTCCCGCTTCTTGGAGAGTGCTTAGCGGCTTGCCCCAAGCCGCGTGCGCGATGGCCGATCGATTGCGTGCCCGCGCCTCCCCCCTCCGAGCTGGGGGAGGATCCCGCGGGGCCTCTCTCTCGGGGCCGGCGCCTGGTTGTGGCAGCGGTGTGGGCGATTTCCCGACCTGTCCCCACCCCCCCGCCTCAGGCAAGCAGCGGCGCGCTGGTCTGAGCCGCGTGCGGGCTCGTCGCGCGAGGGCGATGTGGTGTGGCCGTGCGGCTGCCCGGGCACTCGGAGGAGGGGTCGGGTCCCGTCCCCCCTCCTCCCGCTCCCGCACCGCCGCCCTCGGGCGGGTTGGCTCTCGGCCGCCCTCCGCCCCGGCGTCCGCGTCGGGCGACGGCCGCCGGCCACGACGGCGTTGCGTGCGAGCCAGGCGGTGTGGTGCTCCGTGGCTGTGAGGCCGTTCCGCGGCGACCCTCCGTGGTGGGGGGTGGCGAACCCCTCCGGAGCCGTGGGAAAGCGGTGCGTGTGGGTGCTGCTCCGGCCGGCCGAGGAGGCCGAGTGTCAGACACGTGGTTTCTGGCGTTGCCCGGTGGTGTGGATGGTTATGGCGGAGTGGAGCTCGGAGAGTGCGGCTTGGCTTGGCTTCCGCGGGCGCGGTGAGGTCCCCGTGGCGTGCGTGGCGAGCTCTCCTTTGGTGGCCCCGCCCGTGTGGTGGGTGGGCCCCCGGCCACCGGCGCCGGTGGTAGAGGGTGGTGATCCGATCCCACGTTGGTCGGCCGGCTCGGCGTCCCAGGCGTCTCCCGGGACCGCTCCGGAGCTGGGGGCGGTGAGATCCCGAGTTCGTTTGCCTGGTGGCCCGTCCGTGCCCGGAAGGCTCCCCACTCTCCCGTCGGCACCGGGGGTCGTGGGCCCGGCCGCTCGCTCGCCACTCGCCTCACTCACCCGGTGGAGCCACGTCGTGCCCTGCCCGGCCCCCTCCCACCGGTCGGTCGCCTTTCCCGGTCCTCGCCGAGTTGGCCCTGGTGGCCGGCCACCGTGCGACGGCCGAGGGGAGGTGGCGTCGGCTGGCAGGAGGGGGGGACGCGCTCCGTGGCGCCGACCGAGGGCTCCCCGTCGGTCTGGTGTGACCACCCGTCCGGGGTTCCGCACGCGGGACCGCCAGTGTGCCGTGGGGGTGCCGGCGGTGAGATTCCCGTGTGCGTCCCTGGCACGGGTGTTGCCCGCCGCGGGTCCCTCGGGCCGGTGCCCTTTTGGTGACGGGGAAGACCCCGCACGGGCGTCGTCGGTTCCCGGGGTGCCTCTCCTCTTCCTCCCCTTCCGCCCACCCATCGTCGTAGGCCTGCCCGTGTCTCGCCCCGCCGCTTCTGGCTTGGCCGGGGGAGCCCCTCCGCCCGTGTTCTCCGATCCGGGGTGGTGGTGTGCGCGCCCCCCCGCGCGAGTCGCCGCCGCGGGTCGGTCGCAGCCCCGGTCCCGTGCTTGCCTTTGGCCCGCTCCACGCCGGCGGCGTCGCGAGAAGCGTGTGTTGTGGCCGCGGTCTGGTTTTGGGGCGGTGGTGCCCCTCTCCCGCGGATCCGGGGCTGCCGCCGCCGCCGCCATTGGCCATCGGCGGCCGGCGATTCCGTCTCGGGGTCGTGGCCGTGGCCCCCTCCCCATCACCCCGCCGCCGCCGGTCCCCCGGTCCCGGCCCCGGGGCGCAGCTTGCTGGGGCGGTGTCGTGCGCGTGTGAGTGAGGGGAGCCGGCTGGAGGAGCGTGGCGAGAACCCCGCGGCCGGTGACGTGGCGCGTGCGCGCGCGTGCGTTTCCTTTCGGTCGCCGGGGCTTCTGCCCGCCCGCTCGCTCTTGGTCTGTGCTCTCTGCCGCTCGCTCGCCGCCGCCCGTCTCTTGCTCGCGACTGCGCCCCGTCCGCCGGTCCGGCCCGGGTTGGCAAGGTCGGTGGCGCGGGTGCTTGGTCTGGGGGGGCCCGCCGGTCTCGGGCCCGTCGGGGTCTCCCGGTCGCCGTCGGCCGCTTGTTGGCGTTCGGCGGCCTCCTCGGTCCCGGTGCCGAGGACCGCACCGCACCGCGCCGTCTCCACGGCCGCGGCCGCACCCGCTCCGCGTCGCCTCGCGTGTGCCCTCGGACGCTCGTTCCGCCGGCCGTCCGGGCGCGGCGGACGGCGGGGGGCCGCCCGCTTCGAGGTTCCGCAGGTGCGCGGGGT